>JAQGAO010004711.1:0-14683 GCA_034697705.1 Ommatoiulus sabulosus
TTGTAAGGGGTCCGTCAGATTGTTTAAATATTGCAAGTGGTCCATGATGATGAAAAGGTTAAGAAACCCTGGTCTAGTCAGCCTGAGCTTTCAAGAATGTTTTAACATTCTCCGGAAATCCGAAAGCAGATTTGTAAGACAGAGTTGCACGCAGGTCACTATTGGTCAAAAGTGTATCCATCGATCGTATGCCGCCTATGTACCGTAAAAACGTGTCCTGCACTCATCATGAGATGCAAATGCGCATGGGCAAGATTTTACGCGGAATGTTTCACCGAGCACACTGACCAAAGCTGAAAACTAGCAGGAAAGAAGCTGAAAAAGGCACGTCAAAAGTAAGCATTGTGTGTTCTGACCCTATAGGACGGGGATTGGAAATGAGTTCGTACTGCGTTTCAAATGAAGTTGATTGAAAGTGGCGAAGAAAAGTCGCCCGGACGAGTTTCCGGCCTCTGTTTGGTGCCTAATGCAAATGTAGCGTCTGGCAGCAGCACATGTGCGTCGCGTGGCAATCGATAAAACGTAAACAGATTAAAAATCTCATCTCGTTTCATTCCTCCCATCTCGCCGATGAAATTGAAATTGAATCTCCGGCGGCTACGGCGAAAGACCCCGAAAGACATAACCTCTTGCATGTCCACGAAAAGCCTTGTCGTCCCAACGACCATCTTGTCAACCTCGGGAATGTTAATGAGCCCGGGTTGACTTTGTCACGGACACGCCAAAGTCGTGCCTGCAGTCATGCAAAATGCCAATCAATGATGATCTCGAAAGTAGGTCTCGGACTAACCACGCGTGCTTTTATCGCCCCAGGAAGACTTGGGCGAAAGTAATATCTTCAGCTTTTTAATCATTTCCCTAAACATCTTTTTTTGCATGGTGTCAGTGCGCTTTTTGAAGTCTGGCAGTGACCGTGACGTTTCCGGGCAATGTCTTTTTTCCATCCTGTAGAATTCTCTCCAGATCTGTTTTTTTTTTATTCAGTAGTTAAGCCGAGGCTTTTCGGTCTCGTCTAATGAGACCAAATCACTTCATTCGAGCTAATTATCATGAAGGGCAATTCGGATAAACCACTTCTTGGATCTAGGGAACGATGTTGGTGGACATTTTCATCATTTCTAGCGCTAACCAAAACTTGATTCGACTTTTTGACCACTATTACCCTCCTACGTTAGATCGAGGAACAAAACTGGCAATATATTACAAAATACGAGTCGTGGAATAACTTTTTATTTCAAGTGTTCCGGATGTTTGGACTGCGTTTGAAAGGCTTAAGCGCAGAAATGAAAACTGCTAAAAAATGTTTATTGTGATGTTTTCAATGATCTAGTGGTCCTAGAATGGATTTTGTAATTTATGATAAAAAGTAGAGGTGAAAGATCCTCTTATTGTTAAGGCACCCTCTTGCTTTTTTAAGACGGGCCACTCTTCGTGATTTATCACCGGGCTCATGGCCGAATGTATTAGTTATCGAATTAAGGTTGATATTATAATGTCGTCCATTAACTACGAAGTTAACGATGATTGGGAAGAAGTTGAATGAGAATTTGTAATTGGGAAGAAGTTGAATGAGAATTTGTAAAACTCATTCAGGACGAGAGTGATATCAAACTGCATGACAGGATCGTGAATCCCGAGAACGATTAATTTTAATTTATGTTACCGGTTGGTTGCGCTGCTCTCGATTAAAAGACCTTGATTTGAATTTCCCGATGACAAATTCATCGAGCGACCATTCAGAATTTTTAATGGATAATTTGTTAAGTTGCACCTCATCTACTCTGGTAATATTTTTTAATCAGTCGCGATACGGTTTGCCCCGTCGCAGTCTGTCTTCTAAAGTTTCCACCATTTGTTGTTCAAAATGGGACATTTTGTAAAACGAAATAAAACAAACTTAGTTCGATACGTTCGCGTGAGCATAGGTAAAAAATCTCGACTAATTTCGTGACTTTTTAACTCGGGTGTTTTTCACTTGGCTGACCAACCTTACTTACCTGTCTGGTGGAAAGTCTCGGCAAATCACTCACACGTCTTTTCATTTGTTTTCATTGCAGGTAATGTTAGAATGTGGCAGGTAGGGCTGCTCTGCTTGATTTTCGTGGCAGCCGTGAGGGCTCAGAATAGGCCACCCCTCCAGCAACCGCCGAATTTTCAGAACGACTACAGACAAAACGAGCTTTTGCCTCAGAGTCAACCTAGGCCACTGTTTGATCCAACCACGAAGCAAGTGCTGTTTAGGAGGGAACCGTAAGTGCCCGACTGCTCTTTTACTACACTTAAACGTGTTCTCGTGTTAACTTTTTGATGCCGAGTTGTCCAAATTTGATCTAATCAAAAAGGGGTATTTGTCTTTTCAGGACCTACTTCATCGTAGCCTCGAAGCGCGTGCGTCCAGGTCATGTCTACAAAGTCGAAGTAAACGTTTTAAAAGCTGACCACTCGGTCACTGTGAGGGCGTCCATTCAGAGGGATGGCGTCGAATTGGGTTCGGATCAAAAAAGCGTGAGGAAGAGGATTCCGGACACGCTTATGATCAAGGTGCCGGCCACGAGCGTCCCGGGCACCTATCGCCTCAAAGTACAAGGAAATTATGACGATGCCTTAGGGGGGCTGGTGTTTATTAACGAGACGGTCCTGGAGTTCTCGCAGCGCTCCATGACTATACTCATTCAGTTGGACAAACCAGTTTACAAACAAGGGCAATTAGGTACATTTTCACGGCGTGGACATTTTTTAAAGTTTTGTTTATTGAACGAGTTGGTGGGGGTGCTCGTCACGATGCGCGAAAGATTTATAACGGATTGACATTGTGCTATTTTCAGTGAAATTTCGTACCATTCCTATAAACACGGCGCTCCAAGCCTTCGATGATCCCGTGGACGTCTTCATGGTCGATCCGAATGGCTATACGATGCGGAGATGGTTATCCAGACAAACCAATATTGGTAAATATCAATGAAATGCTTTTTTAATGTTTAAGAAATGTAGCTGATAACAAGCGGCGGAATAAAACATCACTATTTTTTTTTTTTTAAAAAAAGGGAACATTTACTTTTATCTTTGATGAATTATAAAACTTTTCATTTTCTAATTGTACGAGTTAGGATGTCCAATGTTGGATTCACGTTAGTTCTTTCGAAGATGTGAACTCAGATTTTTGGGGCTAATGATTGAGAACGTTTCAGAACAAATACAATCAGAAATCTAATTGTGTGCAAACTTAAGAGATTTGAACGTTCGCTACTTGTCATTCATATCCAATTTATGTAAATAGCTTCATTACTTTCCGCGTATGATCCGATAGAAAAATTATATTGAAAAGTCTTTAAATTCCTTTAGGTGCTGTTAGTTTGGATTATGCTTTGGCTGACCAGGTGGTAACGGGAACGTGGAAAATCAGGGTTGTGGCACAGGGTCAGGTTGAAGAGCGTGACTTTCTGGTAGAGGAATACTGTGAGTATAATCGTTCTATGGACCCGGAAAGTATCATGGCGGCTCGCGCTAAAATCAACCTATCGTTTTGGGAGACATAGGTTCGAATCCCAGATTGGCTAAAATCTGGATTTTGGTTATTGGATTATGGTAGGAAATAACGTTTGGTCTCTTGGCTATCTGTCTATCAATTGTCAACTGTCATCACTTCGGTGGTAACATTCAGAAATAACATGGCCCATGATATCGCTTTCAGATTCCACATCCAATAACCACTAAAAATGTGACCAACATGACACTTTCATTGTCAATTTTTTCCATTCATTAAGGTTTCTGTGTCGAATGTTCATAACCTTTGTCATTTTTCATTTTTAAGTCCAAACCAGGTTTGAAGTGAACGTTAGCATGTCTGCCTATTTTATGGATACGGAAGAATTTATTCACGGCCATATCGAGGCCAAGTAAGTTTAGTTTTGAAGATTTTCGGGATTCTGCGTTTAAAAACTTCGTTTTAAAACTTCAACGTCTCTTTTAGCTATACGAGTGGCGCTCCTGTCAGAGCTAACCTAACTCTGAGAGCTGCTTTGCGCTCAGTCGGTCCGGCGTACAGATCTCAAACCACCCAACCGTTTATTGAACGATATGTCCCATTCGTAAGTTCCGAGCCAATAAGTTTTTGTCTGGATGCCTTCTTTGAGAATCGATGAATTTACGTACTGTATTTCTGATTTAGTTTCACGGCCACTATCACTTCTATTTTCCAATGAGCGAACTGGAAGCTTTGGTTCCTCAGCTCGATGGAATGGAAGTCAAAGTAACTGCTATTGTCGGAGATCCTTTTTACGAGGAAATCTTAGAGGGGTATTCCTCGGCTCTCATATTCAACAGTTCGGTGAAATTGCAATTTCTCGGGGATAAACCTCAAATTTTGATACCATCATCGCCCTTTAAAGCCTATGTAAGTTTCTAATTCCACATTTTTTTTTTAAATTCACGCGTGGAATTTGGTAGCATTTGCCAGATTCTGCGTTAAAGTGACATCTTTTGTCTTCAACGTAATGTAAATAGACATTCTCGTTTGTTTCAGGCTGCCGTATCGTACCACGATAACTCTCCGCTTCCTCCTGAGCTGCAGGAGTTTCAGATGTTGGAAGTGAATCCTACAATTATATACATGAACAATCAGCCGCAGCGACTCGAAGCTCGCACCATTCTGCCTATGACGACCCAACCCGGTATATTCGAAATCGAGATTGATTTGATGTCCGAACGGGGCGTTGACAAGAACCAGCTAAGAAACGTCAAATATCTCTTGCTCCAGGTTAGAATGGGCTTAATGCTCCATTTCTTTCATATCGTTGAACCTTCGATGTATATTTTTTAATCCGGCGTTGTTTTTTGATCGTAAGGCAAAATATCAAGATGGCCGTGAGGTAGCCAGAACAGACATGCAGGTCATTGCTCAATACGCACCACGGAATCACCATCTTAGCGTGGCCACGAGCACGGTAAATGCTAGAGTGGGAGAGTACATCATCTTCCACGTCAGAGCGGATTTCTACATTGAAGAGTTTTCTTACGTGGTAATTGAATAAAAATGCCGTTTGATTATTGGCCATTTTATTTCTATCGGCAACGTTGCTCATTCGTGCTTTCGTACTCGTTATGTCAGATGCTTTCGAAGGGAATCATTATATACGGAGGCACGGAGACTGTGGCTTCCAGCATTAAAACGTTCGCAGTTGCCTTATCTGCTGAAATGGCTCCCAGCACCACCATCGTTGTCTATCATATTGCTCCAGATGGTGAAGTGGCGTCGGCCAGTCTTACTTTCCCATGTAACGGCATCTCAAGAAATAAGGTTGGTTTACTTTGGATGTTCTTGTACCGTAGATTTGCCTATGAATTCTCAAAGCGGTTTTTAAAGTCGTCCATAAATTCTTTGGATACTGTAATGTCTTTACACATTTATGTTGGATTTATTGTAACATTCTTGAAATTGCTCCACTTTGCTTAACTTTTTTTTTTTTAATTTTGAATCTTATTCCGTTTTGCGCGGTGATTTTTTATATTAATTATTGAAGTTAACGAACGTGCCGATCATTTTTGCAGTTCAATATCACTTTGAATAACTTCAAAGAAAAGCAAGGCGATAACATCGAAGTTGTCGTTTGGGGAGAACCCGGTGCCTATGTCGGCATATCTGCCATGGATCGGGACATGTACTCTATGCAGGCGGGCAACGAGTTGACCACCTCGGACGTCCTTATTCAGATGGATAACTTTGAACCCGAACTAAATGGCACTTCGAAGTTTGTTTGGCGTTCTCGTCAAGGGGAAGCGGACCGGCTCATTTACTTTCCTTCATCATCTTACGGCGTGGATGCAAATAGGACGTTCGAGGTAAGTTACTGAAACTGCACATAATTAATTTTCGAAGGTGTTCGTAGTGAACTACGATATCTGATTAAATTTATTTCAATCGTAGTATGCTGGACTAGTTGTCTTCACCGATGCCAATATCACCAGAGTTCCGAGTAAGCTTTTTCACGAAATGCATCGAAGTTGCTGTATTTTCGTAAATTTTGTTTTTACGTTATCTCTTTTCAATTCTTGCAGTGATGTGCGACGAAAGACTCGGCGCTTTGCAATGTCTGAACGGAATGTGCTACGGCAGAGGAAAACGTTGCGACGGAAGGCAAGATTGCGAAGATGGATCCGACGAATCGGATTGTGAGTTGCTGTTGCATCGTTCGCTTCTGATTTATGCATTTTCATTGTTGCGTATATCAACGTTTTAAACATTCTTTAGGCCCCATTAGAAATCGAATGAATATGAAGCAGTGGCACCTTAATCGAAGGAATAGGTTCGAAAGGTTGTACTCGAATACTTGGCTTTGGGACGACTTCAATATTGGGTTAGTAAGATTCACACTCGCTTGTTCATCAGGCTTTCATAACACGCCTAAACTACGATTTTAAAAATTCGATTTTTTTTACTCGCTTTTTAGACCTCTCGGGCACCACATTTTTAACATTTCCGTGCCTGAGCGACCTGCCTATTGGGTCGTGAACTCCTTCAGTATGAGCAAATCTAAAGGGTTCGGAATGACCCCGAAACCGATACAGGTAAGGGTCCTTTGCTATTTGATTGCCTATCGAGTCGAATAATGGCGAGTTTCAACTTACATTTTTTTCCCCTAGTACGCTGGCGCGCGGCCATTTTATATGTCCGTCGAGATGCCCACCAAATGCATGCAAGGAGAGCACGTCGGAGTTCGGATATCGCTGTTTAACTTTGTCAGTGAAAATCTTCAGGTTATGGTAGTTTTGGCCAATTCGCCGGATTACAAATTTGTACACGTCGGGCAAGAAGGAATTGCTTTTGCCTACTTTGCTGAAACCTCCGATGGAGAACACCAACATCTCATATGGGTTATTATATACTTTGATTTTTGTATATTTTATGCGAATTTAATTCAAATCTAGTTTTCTCACGCTCGGCTTCCTTCGTTGCATTTTTCAGTTGTTTGCTCAGTCGACCGAAACTGTTTATTTTCCCTTCGTTCCAACTCGTCTCGGCGATATCAATATTACCGTTCAAGCTATCACGCCGATTGGGAAATATTCCGTGACGAGGCAAATTAACGTCGACGTAAGTTCGCCTCTGCCTTTTCCCTTTGTTTTTCGTTTATTGGTTTTGTCATATCCGTTCATTTTTTTTCCAGGCGGATGGTATTCCTCAATATAGGCACGCTTCTGCTTTCTTGGATCTTAGCAATCACGCCTACATGATTAAGTTTTTGGATGTAAACCTGACGGAAACGCCCATCATCACGTATCAGAAAGACCGTTACTACGTGTTTGGATCAAACAGAGCGTGGATTTCCGTGTTCGGTACTTACTTTCTTTAAGCGATTTACTTAATTTTGTTTTTCAACTCGAATGATTTTGAGTCAGTTTATATCTCAAACTTAATTTTTTACGATGCTGGTAAAATGCTGAACAGTTTCTAACGTGAAAATGTTTCTTAATGTTTACAGGTGATGTGGTGGGGCCTGCTTTTCCCTTCATGCCCGTGAATAGCTCTAATCTTTTACGTTTGCCCGGTGGTTCGGGGGAGAATAACATGTTCAATTTTGCCATGAATCTACAAACCATAAAGTACATGCGTATTACCAATCAGAGGCGCCCAGATTTGGACAAACAGGCTTTTCACCATCTTAACAAAGGTTCGTTCGCATCGCGATCGAATTAAAACCCGTTCTCAATTTCAGCGTAGGGTAAAAACTAATCATTTTTATGTTCTTCGGTATAGCTTATGCTCGACAAATGAGCTACCAGGCTCGAGACGGTTCCTTCAAGCCGTTCCGATGGAATAGTTTGCCGAGTGTTTGGTACGTTTTGTTTATAACGCTATTTTTTTTTTGAGAAAATTTCTTTATGTTCGTCTAATTGTTCGCATTCCCTGCCGAATTCAGGTTGACGGCATTTTGCGCTCGCGTCTTTCACGAGGCCAATTTCAACGAGTGGGAGTTTTTCTTGTACATTGATCCGAAAGTAATCACGAGTGCCATAGATTGGATACTACAGTACCAAACGCCATATGGCGCTTTCTACGAAACTAGCACGGTCACTTACGATCGTAAAATGAATCTCACTGTAAGTTGATGCGCTATTTCGCAGTTTTTGGACAGTTGTTCAAACTTTCGCAATTGGGACAATTGAACCGCGGTTTTTGAGCATATGTTTTTCTTGTAGTCTGATCGTCCGAATGACCCCGTCCGATTCCGGAATATATCGCTAACCGCCCACGTTCTGATCACCCTCTTACAAGTTCGCGATCTTCCAGGAGTAAGTAAAAAATTATTTCTCTTCTATCATGGGGTGCAATCGTCATTTTTCCGTTCTTCGACGTTTGATTTACAATTTTTTATTTCCTCCAGGATACTGGTTCGCGCGCTGCGAATGCTCGGATCTTGGCTTTGACCTATCTGGAGCGTATGTTGTCCATCATTGGCGAATTCAAAGACCCGTTCGAATTGTCCATAACTGCCTATGCGTTGACTTTGGCTGGCAGTCCTTTTGGCGAAGAAGCTTTTAACATGCTAAGCTCCAAAAGCAGAGATGTCGGTCAGTATAGTGCGCCGCGCTTTAAAACTGCCGCCGTACAATTTGCTCAATTTTTAAATATCGTTCGTGCGGTTTTTCTTTGCAGATGGAATGATATATTGGGGCCAAGAGGCCACCCCTGGACCGGATTATGCTCGGCAGAGTGAAAGACAATTCCTCCAAGCTCGCCTTCCGTTCAACTATGATGCCAGTAACATCGAGGCGACGGCCTATGCCTTACTAACGTTCGTCGAGCGTCAGGCGCTGCTTCAGGAGAACATCGTGCAATGGCTGAATTATCAGCGCCTAACGGATGGTGGATGGGCGTCGACTCAGGTTTGCCATCTCGGATTTATTTCTCACTTTGCAAAAACGACATTTTAATTTTCGATGGCATTTTAAAATGTTTATCCTTTCTTAATGGTCTAGGACACCTTAATTGCCATGCAAGGCCTTATGGAGTATACTGTTCGCAGCCGAATTCGTGAAATCACCGATCTCACGGTTACCGTGAAGCCTTCTGCTGTTCCAGGGTTTGAAAAAACATTCCAAGTTAAAGGCTCAACGATGGCTAGTTTGCAAAAAATTCAAGTGAGTCAATTATCCGCGCAAACATAATCACACCTTAAATGCCTGCTCTGATTTAAAAAAAAAATATATCGAGATAATGATGGACCTAGTATTATTTACAAACTTGGTTTGGTCGTCTGTATTAATTTAAATCCATTCTCTGTAGATTCCAAATGCTTGGGGATCCGTGGATGTTTTGGGTAAGGGAGCAGGAATGGCCGTTGTCCAGCTTTCTGTTCAATATCACGTGGATGTTAGAAAATTCCAGACGAATCCACCGATAAGAGCTTTCTCCTTGACGCCCGATGTGTTCTTCAGGGGTAGAAATTCGTCTCATCTTTTGATTCGATCTTGTCAAAGGTAAGAAGAAAACGAACGTGGATTGCCAATTTTTTTTTTTACTTTACGATATATCTCGTAAAAACCTTCGTAACGCTTCACCACTTCAATTCAACAGGTGGCTGTTGACCAATGAAAGTCAAACCTCGGGCATGGCCGTGGTAGAGATCGATGTACCTTCTGGTTACATCGTGCAGCAACAAGATTTGGACGCTTACGTTTTGTCACGTAAGATTAGAAATCTAAGGCGAGCTCGCTTCTTCGAACGCAAGCTGTACTATTATTACGAATACGTGAGTAATTTCTAACTGATATTTGTGTGTTTTTGCAACTATTTTTAAATTGAATCCATCGTTTACTCCGCTTTGCCATTTTTTACAAATTAGATATTTAATGACAAGCTTAATTTTTTTTTTAGCTCGACATGTATGAGAATTGTTTAGAAGTCACCGTGGAGCGTTGGTTTCCAGTTGCCAACTTGACAAGATTTGTGCCTTTTAAAGTTTACGATTATTATGCTCCTGGTAAGATTTTGTCGTCATCCTTAAAAAAATTGGGTCGAATCTACAAAATGGGATGTCCGAAATGAATCTGTTGAAACAAGCTTGATAGTTTCTTCGTTGAATTCTTGGTATTTTTGGCGAATTTATTACTCCCAATTTAAGAATGTTTCGCACCCTTTTTGAGGATTCGACACCCCTGACATTTTTATTTTAATGTTATTCCATCGCTCTGGCGATACGTAACGCGGTTTACGCTCTTCATTTTTAATTTCATTTTTATCGCAGAACGATTCAACGAAACCATGTACGACGTGTACAGCCTGTACGTGCTGGACATCTGTCAGGTGTGCGGTTCCTACCAGTGTCCGTACTGTCCGACGTACAATTGGGCACCGACATTACATCCGGTACCATTCCTCGTACTCGCCACAACGCTTCTATGTTTGGTGTTACTTTCGATAACGGACACGTTGTTCGTCGGGAATAACTTCGTCGGGAATAACAGTTGACTCGCGCGGCGCTAACATTCCTACCAGAATTCGATCCAGCAAATCAACTGGGGTCCATTTTAAAGTTTGCGTTGTTTTAACAGTCCCATGCCCAGCAGGGTTCACCTACGAATTACTTTTGTATTTCGGATAAAAATATGACACGGAGAGTGACGTTGTCAAAACTTTACATTAAAACATCTCTTTTCTAAGACAAACTCGAGTCTTAGCTGGTAACGAAACATAGTTATTGTAGATGTTTTTTAGCTCAGGATGATTTTTTTTTCTTTTTGTCCAACCGTGTGCCGTTTTGGTTTTGTACGTATACATCCTTAAGGAAACATAAACTACGCGTTTTATGTTTCACCTCTGTACCTAACATTTGGGACTGTTAAGACGGACTTCCCCGTAGGGGGATTGGCTGACTAGGCAGTATTATGCCGGGGCATTATCGGTACGTTCACAAACGGATGGTAGCGCGAAGACCTCGGACAGTGTGAAGCGATTCCTCGCAGGAGGCTGTTGGTGAATGTTTAAAATCCAGGACAAAATGGTTCGAAATTTTGAAAATAAGAAAGGAAAAATCGGTTGCCGGATCGCAACTTTGCTCACAGCATTTGATAATGGCAGACCCTTTTTCTGTCCATTCTGACTATTCTTTTTATCCCATCGTTTGTTTGTCGTATTTGATTAGCAAATAAGGGCAAAAAGTAAATTCTTTTCAGTCGTTACTGCCATTATTGCAGGGCAATATTTCAAAAAAGAGTATACTGTTGAAATTGCAGACTTTTGGAAATTTGCTCCATTTTTGTCAATATCACGTTGAGATTAGTGGTCTTTTTTTTCGGTATCGATGATCAATTTTCATTCTTGTGAAATTCATTCCTCCCAACCACTACTCTCATTATTTTTTGGCATCTGCTGCTGCCATTCTTACTTAAGATCACGTTAGAGTTGTGCGTACAGAAATTCGTTACATTTGGTTCGAAGCGTATGATGAGGCTTTTTTTTTTTAAAAAAAATTTTTGTAGTGCAAAGGTATGAATTTTTGTAATGAGATCTGCAGCACTTTTATGTTTGCTTATCGTTTGCTCGCATTTCTTTTTAGATTATTTTTTAAAGCGATCCTAAATTTTTTACTTGGCCATGATAAAAATATAGGAAATAAACCCCGAGACTAGTTTACATTTTTGTCCCCAGCGTTAAAACGTTTCATCCGTTTTTTGTTAAAGTTTCGATATCGAATTGCGAAGTAATAATCACTCGTGCTCTATCCAATTGTTTCTCAGTGTTTATTTTTTTAAAATTGATAAATGTAACGTTTTTTTGAGAATTGGACGAAAAATGGATGAAAAGTTGGCGCGTTACTGTATTTCGGGGTTAGCATTCTAAATTTTTGTTATTGCGGGTATAGGTCTTATCATCTTCGAGCGATACGATTCATTACAGAATCTTTTAACTTTTCTTCATTCGCACCCAATTTTTTATCGTTATTATTTAAGTCAAAAAAGAATCTCTTATGAATCTCGATGACAAGCTCGTATCGGAGACACGTTTACAGTATTTAGCGCGTAATTTGGACAATTCCGTTTTTTTTTACATAAAATCCTTGTTTTTAAGAATATCGATTTTCGATTTGAATTATGCCCAATAAACCGTTTTTTCCATCGTACGGTAACTCTTAGATGTACAGATTTTTAATAGAGAGCGTTTTTTACATTTTATGGCATTATTTGAATGAATATCGACCATATACAATATATCAAAACGTCGTAACGGGCAGTCTTTATTTTTTATTTTGTATATTCTTTAGACATTTTCCAGATTTTATTACGATTTATTTTTCCAGTGTAGCTACTTACGCTTTTTTCCATAACATTTTTATTGAATTTTCATGACCAGCATAATGTTTTATAAGTGATATTTTTGTTTTTTCAGTTTTCTTGTATAGTCTCATTGGTTGGGGGTTAATTATTCTATCATCTGTATAGAAGATATAAGCTATAGTCACGCGATATTTCAATTGTCACTTTGTAAATGAAGGAAAACAAATGAAGATCAATAAATTTTTATATCTTACGTGGTTTTTTATATATCAATTTTTATTGAATGGTCCTATTTGACATTTACCAGGGTTCCCCCACACCTGGAAAAGTCAGGGAGGAATGACTTTTTTGTGAAAACGTCAGGGAAATTCAACGTAGTCGGGGCCCATTTGGAAACATTTTTACATTTTCCTGGTACAAATTTGCAAAATTTGCCAGTTTCTGAGGACAAATTTGCAAACTTTTCAAAAATTTCCAAGGACAAAAGTGCAAAATTTTCCACGTTTTCCGAAGACAAAATTCTCCACGTTTTCCGAGTACAAAATTTCAAAGTTTACCGAGGACAAAATTTGCAAGTTTCTCCAGGTTTTCCAAGTACAAATTTGCAAATTTCTCCACGTTTTCCAAGAACAAATTTGCAAAACTTTCAACATGTTTCGAATACAAAATTGTCAAATTTTCAAAATTTATTCAGGCAAATTTGTTTTGAAAATAGAAAATATTTTAATTTTCAAAATTTCATGAGTAAATTTTGAAAAATATTCTACCGTGTCGATTTTGGAAAATATTTCAATTTTTGACATTATCATTGGTCAGGAAAATTTTTTCAAAACCTGGAAAAGTCAGAGAAATTGAAAATGTCATTTCTGGGGCAACCCTGTTTACGTATAATATTAACATTTTAAAGAACAATTTTGAGATAACTGCCCCTATACGTGTACAGTATGACATTCGGGATGGTTTTCTGATACCGTGTACATTTATCAAAGCGAATACGCAATTATTGATTTTAAAAACAGTTTTAGCACAGTGGTTTTAGTCCATCGAAAAATTGTGGGGTGTTGTTTGCGGAGCTCGTGAAGGGCAGGGATGGGTAGTTGATGCGTGGGATGTCCTTTATGAGCGACCCTCGATGGGATTGAACGCTAGCGCCATTGATCGGTTTCTTTTCGAAGTTCGCGAGTGTGTTCGAGAAGGCGTGTGTGCGTGTGGCGGTGTGCCTCTTAAAAATCTAGCGATTATGACGGAAAACAACACGTTTATTTATTGGAAATAATGGTAAGAAAACTAATTTCAATTTTCTCCCATCGCAGTATCGAAATTATTCGCAATTTACTAATCGCTGTACGCGGCAGGTGATAAAAATTGCCAATCTCAGCAAGTACGTGCCTCGTACAGCTGTTCGCCTACCGTTATGGTTTTTGATTAAAATATGTCATTTCTAGACAGGCTAGATGTTATAATTAACGCTAGATAAACACCCCTGCCACGAAAAATGATTAGTTTTAATGCACTCGCTTATTTTTTTTTCGGATTCCTCTGTGGGTTACGTACTGTACGTCCTACGTTGTTTTTATTGCCTAGATGACAAGGACTGTAGGTGCATCGTGTTTAGTTTTGCGTGTCATAATAATTCCCGAATAAAAGGTTTTCATCATACGCGTGGGCATTTTAGGACTTACGTGTAATAAATTCCCGGAGGATGATCCTTTGTTAATTAAAGTGAGATGTGCTCTCCACGAGCACCGACGAATATACGGTGAGGGTCAAACTATATAATTGACCAATAAGTACAACCATATACTTGTATGCTCGTGTATCTAAAATGGGGATCGACTTATAAACACCTGACAAGTGGCACACCTGCATTTTTTTTTTCATTTTTAACAAAATCAAATACTGCCTTGTTGGCTCCCAGCTATTTATAGTCGACCCTATAAAGTTGTAGTGCTGGATCAGCTAACCCTGGAAATGCACGAAACAGTAGAACTGATCCATTATAGGGAAATTTTAGAAAATATATTACAGTCGAACATCGTTAAGACGAATCTCAAACGACGTCAACATTTGAAAAACTGAACCGGTAGTTCGTATATTATCAGAAATCAGACAAAATATGACTTCAAAACGATAAGAACTAAAGTTTCATCGAAGTTTTTATGAAATAATATATACCCCAAGTACAGTAAAACCTGTTAATTAAGATTGACCACCAAAAAAAAATGTTAATTTGGTCACTGTACTCAGGTGGTCACTATACAAAGAATGCGTGAATTACATTAAAATAATGAACATGTACACTGTACACACTGTACTTATACATGCATGTAGATTGTAATAAATGTAGTAAAAAACCACAAAACCAAAAAAGTACAGAATCATCATGTCCATGGGTTAAAGAAAGATGTAA
>JAQGAO010004712.1:0-14681 GCA_034697705.1 Ommatoiulus sabulosus
TACCTGGTACCGGTATTAGAATTTTAGACAAGCGCCGGACCCGCAATACCCGCCTGCCTTTATTAATCGCCGGGGGGGTCCTCAAAAATGGACAAATAAGCGCCCCGGCGCTTGATTCCGTATTTACGGTACTCCTGTATTACAAGTATAATACATACTTGTAACTTCTACGGAACAACAGTTTTTTCTAACATCAACACTTGCCGTTCACGCTTCGTCATATGAAGTTTCAAGAATATTAAAAATCCTCAATCCTATACCTGTAATTATATAATGTAGATATGTAGAAAGTCATTCCTAATATAAAAATAATTGGCCAAACTTATCTTCATGTAATATATCAACGAAGCTTCTTCCACTACCAAGAATTTTATTTTGCTCAAAGTTATTCATTCACCCACTGTAACTACATTTCCATGTTCATAAATGGTCGATGGAACTCGAAAATGTCGTGCAGTAAGTTAATGTAGTTACAGTGGGTGAATGACTAGCTTATAACCTCCTGAAGAAGGCTGTAGAGCCGAAACGTTGAGCAAATAAAATTATTGGTAGTGGAATAAGCTTCGTTTTTATATTATACTCTACCTACCACTTGATGAAGATGTCGATTGATTATCTTCATGTAGCATCGAGCACTAAGATTTTCTTGTGTTGTTGCCAGTGTCTACATGCAATCTCACCAGCACTGAACTAAAGTACAAAATGTATTCTTTAAAAAGGAATTCGATCCTTGGACTCAATTTTCTCTAATTTGTCATTTAATTAAATATTAAATTAAACCCTACGGGAAATGTTTGTTAAATTTTATCATCCTAAGAGGGTGAGATATGAAAAGCATAGATCTTGATATTTTAAAGTTAGACTGATTCATGAATAATGCATTAACACCATGCTAACCAATCCTAGAAATAAAACGTTTGGCTAGGTAATATGCTGTCCTATTCTCTCAAATACATCTATTTATGTCTAGACATTGTCTTTGCATAGCTGATAATTACATCAAACTAATAAAGCAAATTATTTCGATACAGCTTTAATTTAATGACATAGTAGCCTATATGTTAGCAACACATTTTGTAACAGTATTAAAATTATGTTATATTTAAGGGAACATTCTTCATGCTATTAAATATTTTTATTTTAAAATAATTTTAGAATGAAGATTTTCAATAATTAAAAAATGGAACTTGAATGAACGAACAGTTCAACACAATATCTGCAAATAAATCTTTGATTTATACGAAAAGAAAAATCTAATTTGCAATCCCCAATGTTCACTGTATTTTAATTTATGAAAACGTTCTGCTAATTAGTTTTGCACTAAATATAACGTTACATGTGATTGTAATGTGGCCTCTGCACAGATTTGCATCAAATTTGTTGTATAATTTTTTTCTAGAGCGTGCACTTTATAGCCAGGCTTCCCAAATGGAAAGTTTCAACGATGAACATTGGTTCACCGTCCAACGGTCACCAATTGTGCCAGCAAACGTCGATCATTAGATCTGTCACAAGCCGTACCTAATCGTTATTGTTTTTTGTATTTCTGCAGTGGCGTTACATCTTTGCAATGTTTGAAAATATATGAAACTGAGACTTGCTTCATCAAAGGATGTCTGTAAGTTGCTGTGAATCTGTTTATTCCTCTTTATTCCATGTCATCAGATAATTGTGAGGTTCTTTTTCCCTGGATTCTTAAAGGGTCAGCGCTGCTCTTGTCTCTGCAGCACAAACGCCACTTTGGCGCAAGCCCCGGACACAAGCTCGCAGCGCTCGCCACTCTTGGGACCCCTGAGATTTGTCTCCTCAACGGACGTTCATAACACTGACTTTGAACCTCCATCACACCCTCATTTTGTGCTGCCAATCTCTCCGCTGCCATCCACGTGCCGCCACATGCTCGCCTGCAAGCACCACCACTGGATGGACGACCACTACTACCTGAGTGAGAATAATGGGGAGATGAGCGGGGAGATCAAGGAACCTGACAACCAGGCCCTCCAGAAGCATCGCGTGCAGTTTTTCCAGGTAAAAATAGACACGTTGTTTAATATTTGAAGTTACAGTAATTTTTGATAAAAAAATGACATAAATAATAGTTACATGTGAACAATTTCTTTCCCTAGCAAGGAAATGTTTTATCAGCAGCAGGCAGCTTTGTCATAAGATAAAAATGGCTTTTCCCCCATTTCTTTTTGTCAAACTATACATAAACATGAAATCAATATGCAAGTAATTCAGAATGCAATGCGAAATTCGTCGCAAAATGAAGTAACATTCATTCCATTTTGCATGCGATATCTTGAATTTTTATATTTATACTCGTTTACATAATTAACAAAACTTAAGTGGCTTTAATTACTGTTTGTGTTACGGTTTGATCTTTCATTGCTTAGGAGGATCTTAAACTTTACCTGTACTGGTAATAATGTTGAAAAACATTTGATAACGTTAAATCATACATGCAATTATGTTTCATCCTTAAAGTAATAGTATATTGTTACGGTATTTTTACAAAATATTTATTTAAATAACTACTGGAAACTATTTGAAGGACACTTTGTCTTATAAATATTATTTCCCAACTTGTGTATTATTTTTAAACTGATTAAGTGAACCGTCCTGAATTGCTTGTTTGATCTTAGATTATTTTTATAAACTGTTGAATTAAATTTTTCTCATAGAGAATAATGTATCTGCCCAAGAATGGTAGTTTTGTAACTATAAAAGTAATTGCAGTATGTTGCGAGAATAATATTTAACTTTCATGCGGATGGATTCGAAATCATGCTTTTGCTTTAGATATTTTTTTTCCTAATTAATTTTATAAGTACAAATAGGACGGTTTACAATCTAAAAATATTGGTTTCTAGAGAAAAAAATTTACATTTCCGGTATCGTTAGAATGTTTAGCTTTGTAATTGATGTTGTTTTTCCCATAAATCGAGGGCTGCAATTTATTTTTACCAACTACAATGATTATTTACTGTAAATTCTTTCTCTGATTTTTTGGTATGAAGAGTGAAATGGGGTTTGATCTTTCCAGACTTTGGACACATTGCGGCATGGCGGCTCCCTCTGTGATGTGACGCTGGTGTGTGATGGAACAGACTTCTCTGCCCACAAGGTTGTGCTGGCGTCATGTTGTCCATACTTCCACACCATGTTCCTGGGCAACTTCCCAGAGAGTTTGGCTGAACGCATTGAGTTGAAAGGCATTGAGCCTGGCGCCCTTGAGCCGCTTATCAATTTTATGTACACTTCACGAATCCATTTGTGCAGGTGAGAAACAGACCTTTTTTGTTTAAATACAAACTAGTTTGATAGGAGAAAAATGGAAGATTTTTCTGGGACTTTTATTTGAATGGAGGCTTTTCTGTTGGAAAAGTGAGGACATTTCATATTTTGCAATAATGTTGACACTGAAATGATCCTTATTTTGGAAAAATAAATTTGGAAATAGAAATTTTTAGTATAAGAGTTGTTTTTCTGCATTTAATGATTACTAAAACTTTTTATTTTAGGTGAGGATTCTCTTTTAGAAAAGTTCATTGCTATATTGGTCTTCAAACTTGTATTTTTTTCTCAAATTAGTTATCTTGCCAGCAAGTGAAATGAAAGTTGTTTTTATTAAAAGAAGGGCTTTCTTTTGGTAGAAAAAGGAGCTTTCAACAAAAAAAGTTAAAGCTTTTTTTTAAATCATTTTTTTTAAACACCTACCAATACAAATAAATACACTTAATTTTTGCCAGCTGAAATATTTTTCAATTTGTCTGAGGAAAAAAATAATTTGAGGGAGGTTTCTTTAACAAATGATGAGAAATATTTTGGAATTAAACAAAATGCTGAAGTATTTATGAAGTAGGTTTATTTGGAGTGAGGGTTGTTGTGGAAACTGAACCGATTTTTCCAAAAAAAAAAGTGAGGTCGTAATAATTTGTTTTCTGATGACAATAATTTTTACGAAGGAAGTAAATGACATTACACCATTTTCCAATCTAGGGACAACGTAGAAGCCATTTTATCGGCAGCCAACCTGCTGCAGATGGACGTGGTCAAAGAACTGTGCTGCCAGTTGCTCAACACACAGCTTTCACCAGTCAACTGTCTCCAGATTTGGCACATAGCTGATCTCTACTCATGTTACGATTTGCGCCAGAAGGTGGAGGCATACACGCAAGAGCACTTCACTGAGGTGGTGGGTGGCCCGGACTTCACATCACTGTCCAGGGAAAGGGTCGAGAAGATCATTTCCAGGCAAGACCTAAACTTTTGACTTTATTATAATTACGATTCGCTAGCAAGTTCCAAAAGTTTGCAAGTTGAATTTTGAAAGCTTTTGAAAGTATTGGATCGATGGTGGGCCCTTTCTACCTTGATCCATTCCAAATTGAAATATCATTGAATCTTGACAGTAGATCTTGACAGTCGACAAGAACTTTGTAAATTGAAAGATTCAAACAAAATATTAATTGACATAATTCAAACCTAACATTGTGGTTCTTAACTATAAATGCCTTTAAAAAAAAATGCCGTTAAAAAATTATTCAAAGTGGATCTCATAGGGATTAATGTATTTCTACTTTTAATTTATGCAGTGATGTCTTGTCTGTGCCCTCTGAAGAGAAAGTCTATGAGGCGTTGATTTTTTGGACCAAGCATGATGCAGAAAACAGGACTGCATACCTGGCCGACCTTCTACAACACATTCGGCTCGTTTTGCTGCCAATGAAATATTTGGTCTTGCAGGTCAGTACTGATAGTAATGGGACCTTGTTATGATTAACGTGAAGGCAACATTTTGTTATGGGATTTGAAGGACAGTTCAGATATTGTTTCTGATTTCAGGTGAAAGATGAACCCCTGATTAGCTCAAATTTGGAATGCTCCAAGCTGGTGATGGACGCCATGTCCTACCTAATGTTGAAAGACAATCCTGGTGGAGTGGCCAACCCTTCTGATGGAAACTATGAAGTCGCTCCCACAGTCATGGAAATAAAACCCCGAGTGCTAGCTGGCGTTGAAAAGGTAGCTATTGCTCAAGTTGTTTTCTAAAAGACTATTGACATTTGTCCAGTTTTTATTGACGTCATTCTGGTGTTTTAAATGAGATTGATTGCTTTCTAAATGCTTCATTTTAATGATCATTGGCAATGGAAATTGCTAATTCAAAATTTCTTTTAATTATGGAACTATGTAAACTTTTCTTTTGTGAATTTATGCGGTTTTGATACAATTTAGTAATTTTACTAATTAAAACCACTTGAACTTTATTTCAATTTAACATTTAAAGTTTTACAAAAATGACCCTGCCTTAGCTGACTAATCATTCTGCATATATTCTCTAAATAACGGGCTAATGTTTCAGAAATTACCAATGTCAGGTTTGCCATAATAAACTGACGGTTGCCTGAAACGGGAACAAATTTTTTAAATACCGTTCATTTCCTTTTAACTGGGACAAATCTGGACTAGAATATTTTGGCTCAGTTATGCGGCAGCTCCAATTATTTAAAGCTTTACTAAAGAGTTAGTATAACACTAGATTGATTACCATTTATTGACAAAAAAAATACTTTGATTTCTGAAATTGTCTGTGCATGATGATGGGTAAAATATTTTTTTTTAAGAAATGATATTAACACCATGCTAAGCCAGTTCGGAAATGTTGATAGTATGGAAGAAATTTAATGAGTGTCTTTAAATTGTTCAAGTAAAATGGATTTGGTAGCTAGTGGCAAGTCACTCCATGGTCATCTTTTAACCGGGAACTAAAAATCAAAAAGAAGTCTAAATGAATTTGCCGCACCTGTTTAAAACATGTACTTGTTACTGAGTGAGTCAGCCCAGACTTTAAAAATCTTTAGTAATCATATGAGCAATATCTAACTGTGATTATATTTTGCCAAATATATGACTACCCCAATTAACGGGTATTTTTCTACAAATGCAGTACATGCTGATCTTATCGATCATGAACTCCTGACACTGATTTCTTCACGTAGGTCATGATGGTGTTCGGTGGCGAGGATGAAGCAGCTTTGTCTACGTTAGAGTGCTACAGTTTCCGCGACAAGTGCTGGCAGCAAGCGCAAACCATGCCCATCTTTTTATCCAAGGCAGGCTGTGTGGTGCTCAACAACAAGGTGTACTTGATCGGTGGGCACAATGGCTCTCGACACCTGCGGACTGTCATCTGCTACAACGCCATGCAAGATGTGTACAGCTATGTGGCCAACATGCACTATGTGCGCAGTGAAGTGGGCACCTGCGTCCTTGATGGCAAGGTAAAAGAGAAGCTTTTGTAACATATGAAATTCTTAAGATGGGGCACCGGCGCCGATGGTCGAGTGGTTTATGCGCTGGCGTCTCGAGCCTAGCTAGCGGGGTTTGCTCCCAGGTCGAGGTCGGTGAGAATTTTGAGGAAGTGCAAAATTCTCTTAAGTGGCGGCTCCTTCGGATGAGAGTTTAAACCGAGGTCCCGTGCAGCTCCCATTTGCAATTTGCACGTTAAAGATCCTTCTTGGGAGGTGGAAGTTCCCTTTCGTAGGCAAAATTCCCAGGTAGGTGGCGCTGGCATATCCCCTGACGTTGGTGTTTAGCCCTCGTGTGCAGAAATAGGGCAACGTTAAAAATTCACAAACAAACAACAAGATGGGGTTTGGTTGAGATATGTCTTTTTTATTAGAATCACATTTTATTTTGAGAATTTTACCATTGAAAAGTTTCTCTAAAGACAAGATATTGATAAACTCTATACCTGCAATGTATGAATCAAGGTATTAGTTTAGGATTACTTCCATCTGCAACTAGACTCTCGACTCTAGCAATTCATTTTCAAAGTTGAGTCTTCAATTGTAGTTATTGTTAATCATGGAAAAAAAACAAAAGAATGAACATGAAA
This sequence comes from Ommatoiulus sabulosus, assembly GCA_034697705.1. Lineage (NCBI taxonomy): Eukaryota > Metazoa > Arthropoda > Diplopoda > Julida > Julidae > Ommatoiulus > Ommatoiulus sabulosus. The sequence goes on from JAQGAO010004712.1 coordinate 6,905, forward strand.
TGGAATGACACTTTGCTTTTCATCTCAAATTCCCTATTAAATTATCCTTATTATTATTAATTTATACTATTTTGAACTATGAGAGAACATACACCAATTGTTATTTGAGCTTGAAACGAAATGTGGATGAAGTATTTCTGCTGTATGGATACTTTTTATATTTTGCATGTTTTATTTATGTAAAAGGGGCTTTCTTAGTATCTAGTCTACAGGGATAGTTTTTTTTTTTTGCAGAATTAGCTTTATTGAAGTTAATATTTTGATGATTTAAAAGATACATCAGTATAAAATTTTAAAAACTCATTCCATTGAGTGGTTCACAATCTTGGGAGATATGGAAATATAGTAATTGCATGTCATTTTCGCAAATTAAACAAAACTCACTGCGATTGGGAAGGCTGAAAGGGACTTTAATTAGTTAATTTATTTGTTTGTAAAAAATAAAAATAAATATTAAATGAGGCTCGGATTAACAAAGTGTTTTTGTATTGAGTAAGAAATTTCATCATTATTCAGCATACACAATATTGTATGACAATACCATTTTGATTTCAATCATAAAATTTATATTTTTATTGACACCTAGAGCAATTTTTTTAAGAAATTCCATGCATAGTTGTGCATTCAACTTTTTCTTTTTTTTGACAATTTTTGATTTAAACGTAAATATCATTACTTTTTATATTCCTCTTACCATCAAATATTCTTTATTGTTAGGTTTATGCTATAGGCGGCCACGATGGTACCACCTACTTAAGGACGGCGGAGTGCTACGACCCAACGCACGACCGCTGGCGCATGATCGCCCCCATGCCCGGGGGCGGCAAGTCAGCCGTGGGAGTGGGCAGCGTGAACGGCCTCATCTACGTGCTGGGCGGCATCGACCGAGACGCCCTGGTGGGTACCATGGAGTGCTATAACCCCAAGACCGACTGCTGGACGGTAGTGCCTGGGGTCAAGTGTCCCAAGAAGTATGTGGGCGTGGCTGAGCTACATGGGCTGCTGTACCTCGCTGGCGGGCGCTACAGTGACGACTCCTCCTCGCTCAAGGTGCACTGCTTCGATCCAAAGAGCAACAAGCTGAAGCAGGTGAAAGACATGCCTTGCACATTCCCCAGTCCCAGCTTGCTGGCTCACAACGGCACTCTCTACGTGGACGGCCGCATCAAGCTGCTCAGCTACAACCCCAGCACGGACATGTGGATGGAATTGCGGGGCAAGTCAGTGTACCGGCACCACTCCATGGCTGCCATTGTGGACCGGCCAATACGGCAGTGAGTTCTAGAGGGTCTGATGTGAGCATAATGTGAGACACGGGCGATAAATCAGGACTAGCTTGTTGACTTCTTGGGGAATCACCAGATTTGTCATGATTCCCAATGTGTGGGTATGATCAAATTTGGCAGTGAGCTTTTACTGTCATTGGTTAGTATGGTGAAAGAGAGCACAGGTTCAGTGCATCCCCATTTGGTCATAAAACATGTTCGAGTTTTGAGGATAATTAGTCATACACTTGTAATTGAAGGATCTTGAGTGCCCTTAATTCTAAATATTCCATTATCACAATCCTCCATCTTTTTATCGCTCAAGATTAAAAAATATTTTATATTATCAAGTTAATTTTTTTAAAGAAATTAGTGCATCTGATATGGCACAGTTTTTTTTGACTTGTTATGTCATGTTCCATTTTGAATTATTAGTATTTTGCCCATTTTTAAATTAAACGGGAATTTTAATTATGGATGGAGATTGAATGCTATCAGTCCTTACATTACAAGTATATGGTTTAATATTCTTTGATTGGTCTTGGAGAAAATACCTGCAGACCTTTAAAATTCTTGAAAAAACTGTGAAACAAATTGTCTAACACTATTGCCATTAATTACAAATTGGAATAATTTGTGGAGTAATTCAAGGTTGAACATTTTGCAATTTAATAACGAATTCGTTGAATATTTGTTTGATTGCAATAATGCATCAGCTTCTAAAATACTACACCCACTAAAGAGACATGGAAAAGTAATATATTGTGAACAATTTAACATATGCAGGGAACTTATAACATGATTTTTTTAATTGTAACAATGCAAATATTGGCTATTTGGCCTTTATTGCTAGTAAAGAAATGGTTACTGATATAATGAACATTATGAGGGTTTTTCAATTTTCAGAAATGGTTAAGTGCTCCTAAAAACTTTGCATTATTGAATCAAAAGCTACTTTTTTGATAAGGAAAGAAACAATAAGCAAAATAACTCTTGAATAGTTATACAAATAGTTGTTTTTAATACAACATTTCTATTTTTAGTGTATTGCAAATGCTTTTCTTTTTCTAAAAATACCAATTTTATACAAAACTCATAAGTTGGGAATAATTTTCATAAAGTTTAACATTGTTAATACATTTTCTGGTTTGTTCTATGAAGATAATGTACAGATATCCATAAAAGTTCTTGATTTGATAACGCCAGAGATTTTAAGAAAGCATAGATATAATTGCGAATGACATAGGTTTGAGAAAATAAGAAGTAATGAGAAGTCTTCAGAAATGTTTAGGTGATTATTTTTTAATGCAGCTTCATTTTTAAAACATAGTTGTCAAAAAATTAAAAGCACAAAAATATGTAGGTTTTGTGGTTTGGGAAAACTCAGTTTCTTTCTATTTTTTAAAATTGTCAACACATTGGTGAAATTTTTTAACAGTGACTGATTAATATTATGTGATAATAATATTATGGGCTCTTGAAAATCTGATTTGTGGCATGTGTATATGCATCTCAGTCAAAATAATTTTGTCCGATTTGATGTTTTGTCCTGATTGCTCATATCTGCAAGCTAGCATCTGCCATTGTGATTTTATTCCTATATGGATTCTCAAATTGTGGGTATTTATCCAGAACGTCTTTCTATTGTGGTTTTTATTATTTATGGGCAAGTGTCAATTCTACATGTTATATGCCGTATTTTGCGAGCAGTTTGTGTTAGAACCTTTCTTTGGCTTGGATCTTCCCGCTTTCAACCTGCTCCTCCTTAGGTGTTGGTAATAAAACGTAGCTGGGCAGCATGTGATATTGTCGCTATAAATGCCAGATCATTGTCATGTGGGCTTGTGCCAGCCCTCGTTTCCCAATTGACCAAGATGCTTTATTTATTTAATGAGAACACTAATAATCCGGGACCTAATGTGCAAGTTCTAGTGACAGGCTCAGAAATAAATTGTGGCATTTGGAATACCAAACATGGAGAATGCGTTATGAAGTTGTATTCTTGTAGAATAGTTACAATACTAATTGTGAAGAGTTAGTTTTGCAATGTCTAGTACATCACAAATTGGGGAATAATGCATCCAGATAACTTTTTTTATATGATTTAGGAAAATATGGATTTGATTATTTTGTAAAAATTCACCATTAACTAGCACAACATGAAAATGTGGCAGTCATTTTTTTTCAATATGCATGTATTTACATACTAGATTCCTGAATATCCAGAGATTCTAACTTGTACAAAGAGCACTTCATTCATCCAACAAACGACGATTTTTTTTCGAAAATATTACAATTTGTGGTAATATAAGTTTAAAAAAATTGCATGTTACTTCATAATACAAGTACAAATATTTGAGAATTAACATTTAGGAAAGAAATTACACGAAGCTTAAACTTCTCAAAGATTATTTCCATACTTGCATATGTTTCAAAGAACGAGTAGAAATGATCCAAATTGTAACATCATTGTAAAAATCCTCCATGGTTAATTGATAGTGTATTGTATACGCATTACACACTCAAAGGTGTTAGATCATAACCCTACATGATTTTTAACGGCAAAGAACTTTTATTGTGACTAGATGTCTCAAATACAGAACTGTAAAGGAAAGGTGCTGCAGAATTCTAGGAGGCGGGCAGACAGAACCACCGACGTTAGTGAATCAGACTCCAGTTGGTCGGTGCATTGTAGGCCAGCAGGATCGGGCAGTGGAGCAACAACGATAAATTCTCAGCTTGTGAAGATAACGAAATGGTAAAATTTACAAGTATAATTTAGGAAGATGAGTCAATATAGGAACAGTTTTACCATCTAATCGCTGCGTTATTAGAATCCAGTCTTTCAGCCAGTGGAGCATTTCCGGGTTGGTCAAACCAGTAGGGTTGAGGCCCCGCAGTAAGCAGGCATGCCGAAGCTGACCAGCATCCAAATTTTGCAGGCTGATGCGTAGGATGGCCAGGTCCATCTGTCGAAGAATACCGGCGTGGTACCAGAGGCGTCTACGGCGCAACCCCAGCACGTTTAAGTGATGCATTCGGCACAGACTCGACTGCAACAGAAAAAAGCTGATAACAGATATTTAATTAGCCATACCAACTTAAAGCTACTGACCATGTGGCTGAAAGATAAGTGGCGCAGTGCATAGGGGGCATCCGTGAAGGCAGCTTTCACAGCCATGATTTCTGGAACTGTGGGGTGTGTACCGCTTCCTAACTAAAAATAGAAAAAATCCCAACGTATTTTATTCATGTAATATCCAGAATAAAATGCTTCCACAAAATCTCATATGCTGCAGGTAAATGTTTAACCAAAATGAATTGACATTTGCTTATTATCATTATTGTTAATGTTAACAGTATTTGCAGTTGCAACACTCACTTTACAGAAGATCTTCACGCATTTCTCACGCAACTTCTCATCGGTAATCCTGTCCGTCTTGGCCTGCAAGTGACGGAACACGGGCCGATAATTCTTCAGTTTCTGCTTGTGGTCCTGGAGGGCGAATTCGTTCTTTTGTTGAATACTCCAGAAATGAGAAGACAGAAGTTTCTTTGGAAATGCATATCTATGAGAAAAGAAAAAGCAGAGATTTTCATCTTGAACACAGTGTTTCAAAGCTCATATCAGTAATTTTTACTCACGCTATTGGAAAGATGACGTAATTGGCAAAAGGAAGCGCGGAAATGATGAGAGTAGGAGCCACACGGCAGATTTCTTGAGGCATCTAGAAAAGCAAATTGGACACTGGTTAGCTATTTACCAAAAGGAGTCATAAATCTAAAAAATTGTGAACCTACTGCATGGTATGTTTCAATCTCATGCAAGGTAAGCTGGTGGAATTTTTTGCCCTGCACCAACTGCACAGCCACTGAGGTGTACAGTTTAAAATCCTGGTAGAATTCCTTGATGCCTACAAGAAAAGATCAACCATTGTCATAATGGCACTGCCATGTTTAAAAAAGGTTTATATTCATTACATACTTTGAGATCTGTTGTTCAGAATGATTAGGGAGTTAGAAAATATAGTGAAAGTATGATAGTAAACTCCATAATTGCAGGAATATAGTGTCGATTAAGCATTGCCACAACTTTTCTCTTACGGAAGAATCCCAGTGCTTAAGACAATTTTTAATATTGACAGTTTTGAAAGTCACACCAAAAAATTATATGAGGATTGCAATGAATGAATCTTTTAAATATACTTCTTTAACTAGAATGATTCCTACACGCTTGAATGATCAATCAATTCTCATAATTCGTGACGAAACTAACAGGGTAATAATTTTAATGCGAACCTGTTAATTGTCATTAAACTAAACAAATTCAGAAAGATCAACATCCTAGTACAACAAGCGAAATTTACTGTCTCCTAAAAATGCAGTTCCATTACCAAAATGTAGAAATTTAATAAAACTGAAAGGTAAATCTCCGAAGTTTGTTTTTCCAGCTTCTTGAGCTTCCAACTCCTTCCATACGACTATGAAGAGTAACCAAGATAACATTGGAATAATTATTTCTCTGAAAATTTTCTTTTCTTTTTAATATCTGAACAAAATTTTAGGAACACAGATTGATGAAGTTTCAGACTTTCATCTTGCAATCTCACAAAACTGGCCAGGTATTTTTCATTGCGGCCTCCCGCAATTGTCTCAGCCAATTAAGCAGCGTTTAATTCTCATCTTTTTTTTTTCTTCTGGGTCTCGACCGCCACCAAACCATATCGCCAAACTAAGAATTCGTGTAGCGATGAACCTTGTGGACAATAAAGAACAGACTTGCCAAAAGAGAAAACCTGGTAGATTTTAAAGACTCTCGGGAAATTCTTCTGCAGCACGTTTTCATAGCCTTGGACGAAGCCGAGAAACTTGCGCAAGACAAAGTTCCGGATCCTGCTCTTGGGCTCGAAGTACTGACTTGGACTGGAACTAGAGGGCTGCTTCAGGTGGTTCTTCTGGCAGTAAAAGCACACCCTGATACCGCTGGGAAAAAGAGACGTTTAAACCTTTCACCACAACTGCACATTTAAGGTAAATTGAGCTTCACATTATTGAAAGTAAATATTTAATTAGGGCATGATGGAACATTTGATACGACACCGAGCAAATGATTGCGAAGATGACTCGACTGGTTCGTAGGACTTCGCAATATTTGCTGATGTCATTGTGTCATCGTAGCTAACCCAAGTCAGCCACAGTATATCAGGCTACATATATTTACCAAAACCGTGGTTTTGCGTGTCGATAGGGGTGCAATAACATCGCCAGTTGCCGTTCTTGTAGCCGAATCATATTTCATATCGCCGCTCTTTGGTTGCTTCAGGTCTAGCTGCAGCTCGCCATCGTCGTTTCGTCTGCAAGCTGTCTGACACTACTAGTTAAGCAACGCCCACCATTTGAATCTTAAGTCCACTGTACATTCATTTCATATTTTTGTTTGATCAAAAAACAACGAAAAAAAGATTTTTTATAGGTTTTCTCGCGTATATACAAGTACAGTTAATTCTCTGGAAAAACAACAACAATAAAAAGGCCTAAAATTAGATTCTGAGGACAAATTGGCAAAATTCTCAACCTTTTGAGAATACAAATTTTAAAAATTTATAGCATTTTCAGAGTAGCCTACAAATTTGCAAAACCGTGGATAACATTGAAATATTTGTATGCCAATTTTATCGTTGGTCATGGATACGCTATTGATTTTGGAAAGTTCCAGTTGAACTTTACAAAAACAATAGCATTATTTTAATAGATCATGGCCACGATCAAGACTGTTGACATTAAGTATATTGGCGAAGGCCAGTAACAGAATGTTCCCAGAATCGACCGATTTAATTTTGGTGTCATTTGAAGAGTCTCTCCACGCTGATTGCAGAAAATGCATTAAAACTAATTTCTATGTTTCATAGAAAAATGGATTTGAACTTTGTAAGAAAATGTGTCATGTTTTTTGTTTTTCCCCATTTTAGCCCACTAAAAGCCTTCTCATTTTTTCAATTTTGACCAAAAAAAACATGTTCTCGGAATCGATCGATTTTGGTTCCATTCGAAGCGTCTGGTTGTGCTGATTCCAAAAAACGCATAAAAACTAGGAAAAAGTGAGTGGAAAAGGACGAAAAATAGATTTGAAATTTTTGCAAAAAATGACAATTTTTCGGAATAAAAATTCTAAAATCCATTTTTCGACCTTTTCTACATACTTTTTCCCAGTTTTTATGCGTTTTTTGAAATCAGAATAACCAGACACACAGGCCTTCTCATTTTTTCAATTTTGACCAAAAAAAAACATGTTCTCAGAATCGATCGATTTCGAAGCCATTCGAAGCGTCTGGTCATTCTGATTCCAAAAAACGCATAAAAACTGGGAAAAAGTGAATGGAAATGGTCGAAAAATGGATTTGAAATGTTTGCAAAAAATGACAAAATTGTACGGAACAAAAATTTTAAAATCCATTTTTCGACCTTTTCTACTTACTTTTTCCCAGTTTTTATGCGTTTTTTGGAATCAGCAT
>JAQGAO010004713.1:0-14679 GCA_034697705.1 Ommatoiulus sabulosus
AGGTATATGTCGATTTCTGGAACGACCCACGTGGGGTGGCATGGGGTGCAAATCGCACTGTAGGAGTCCCCCTTAACAATACTCGCGACTAAATCTCATATATAACTTGAAAAGGTATTCTTTAAAAAAAATATATGTAAAGAATTAAGATGTACATGTACAGTATAACCCCTGTATCTGTATGGATCCCTGTAGACAATGCATGTAACATGCCTACGATAGTCCGATATATACGTTAAATTTGGATAATTTCAAACGGCGTGTAACTGAAACCACAGATACAGGGGTCACATTGTATACGGGTGAGATATGGATATGAGGGGAAAGTAACAACTTTAAATAATAAAAAAACTGGTGACTATTATGGTCATCAGGAAACAACTAAAAATTTCAATTAAGATGGTTGACTAAGGATTCAACATCACATCTTTTGAATGCACGGGAAAGAAATCATGAACCTGAACAGCATTTGTGAGTGAAGGAATTTTACAAAAAAAAAGGGACAAACCATGTAAGTTTATTGGGAAAAGAAAATGCAAAGACCAGTCAGAGCTACAAACGTCAAATCTTACCTCTACTGCCTCCGAGAATATAAAAAACGCAATAAAAAGTAAAAACAGCCCATTTACGAAGCCTGCCAAAACCTCCGCCCTGACATACCTGGAAATAAATAGACTAGAGCTTATACAGGAACAACGTACTGTTCAAACAGTTAGTACCATAATATAAAGCCATTTTCTTACCCATAAGAAAACCTTTCATTAGCCCTCCATTTCATAATAACTGACGCGGCTAAACCTGCCAGCAGAGCGGTGCAATCAAAGAACATGTGAAAGGAGTCCGAAATCAATCCCAAACTGTAAGCAAATTATTTACGGAAGTCTATGAGGAGATTTGCATATAGGCATTTATGAGCCACAGTTATACATGTACCTGTTCGTCCATACTCCGTAGAACAGCTCCACGAATGCGAACGAGAGATTCAATAGCAAAAACAGAAAAAGATTCCGTGACGTTTTGTCCGAGAGAATTAACCTGGCATTAAATAAAACAAACACGTTGAATGACAGCTGTTATACTTGACCAGCACATTAGAGAGGTGACAGTGAACGTATTGATTTCTGTATTATTTTAGTACTTTAAAATGCAAGTATGGTAACGCGTAGCCAGCAACAGGTCGTACAAAATTGATATTGCATTAATGTACTTGGTTTTCTAAAGCATCTTATATTGACATATGATAATTGTGGGGTTGATGTACTACATCGAAGTCTTACCTCAGCCATCCGAATACTTTCTCTTTAATTCTAAATCGCCCACTTTTATATCCACTTTCGTTTGCATGTAGAGGAAGCATTGATACTTTGCCAGATTTAAGCTTAACTTGTATAGAAAATTGCTGAACGAGGAATTTCACAAGACGGAAAATTGACCAGGTGGCAAACTACAACTCAAAAGCACATTGCTCGGTATTTCCGGTTGCCGGTGACGTCACGTCCACCTATTTCACAGGCTTTTTTGACCTCGAAAATGCGGCTTGGTGGCGCTTCCGACATGGAGATACCATTCCTTTTTACTGGCAGGAAAAGTTCGAACAACATATAACCTAGAAAGTGTTTGCTATACTGGCATTTTAATTCGTAGTTATATAGCGTTTTATATTTTCATGATATAATCACAAAACGAAACGTTATTCTGTTTTGTTCATCAAATTAAGCAAGTTTAAATTTACGATGAATGCGTAGATTTTCAATGAAACGCTTCGTGAGTTATCCTGTTAATAGCGCCCCCTTGTTCCCTTGATCAGCGCTTCAGAGGTGTTGTTCTATCTGGTTTTTGCGTTTCGTAAATTTATTTAATGAAGTTATTAAAATTAATCCTTCTGCTATTGCTGTACTCTTAGCGATGTATTGACCAGGTATTCAACCGCCTATACCGGCCTCTGGTAAAGTATTTACTCCCGGAAATGCTTGTAAGTCGCATTTTTTCCACTCGCTAAAAGCTAGACGAGTAACAACTGTGTGGATTTTGGACCATGCAATTTTTTTTTGACTGACTCAAAAACAAAGTCCAAAATTTCAGGAAAGAAATTAACGCAGTTTGCTCTGACCAACTTAAGCTTATAATTATTTGGAACTGTATTTTTAATACTACTAGCTAATACCGATCTTTTTTTGTAATTTGTTTCAAGGACTGCATAAATGCACGCTAGCTGCTATTGGCTTGGATAGTCGTGTAGTTTAATTTCTTTTTTGATCTCACGAGCCATTTTATAAATGCACGTAACCGAATTCGTGCAAACTTCAAACAGAATCAACAGGACCACATGGTTTTAGGAAAACATTTTTATAATTGTTCAACACCCAGGATTAAAGCTGAAGGTTTCAGACGAAGACACGGAATCTCCTGAGTTGGTGAGAAATTTTTCTAATTCGTTGTATGGTTTCCATCCACTTGAATGAATTAACGCATAAAGTCTCTGATTGCTACGCAAATTCAACTGTTCTTTTAATTAACTCCTTTTTATGTTGATACCCATACTTCTTTTGACAGAGCTAGGATATAAAAATGAGCTTTGTCTTTAAAATGAAAATCATAAGTATTTTGAGTTCAGGGATTTCTCTTTACTTGTTTGTGCAAGAATTACTGATGGATTTCAAATCTGCATAATTCCAAGCATGCTTTTAGTCAAAAATTTTCTAATCTGTAGGTGTAGGCTATAGCACAAGTGCATTATTGTGCAAGGTTTCAAAGTTAGGTTACGTTGGATTGTTTTTGGCCAAAGTGATTTCCAAGCAGTAGATATAAATAAATAACAATAGATTTTTCCATTAAAAGATTTAGTTTAGGAAGTAGCACCATGGTTGAACTGGTGCTGTAGCGTGCCTTTTGTGCACCCGGGTGGAAATGCTGACTCTTTGCTTGTTTTAATAATTAGGCCTAATATTTTAAATGTCATCATGATACAGTGACGTATTATATTAAAAATGTATTACATGCAGAATATTGCAAATAAGCAATTTATGCATAAATTGTAACCTGTCGAATTTAGGGCCATATGACAAACGCGCCCTATAAACGCATAAGAACATTTTTGCTCCGCACCTCTATAGTTTTCATTCATTATTTAGCCCAGTGCTCGTATTTTTTATTCATGACAATTTTATTTGCTTCATCTGCTGCAAAAATTATTTATAGACTGTAGGGAGCATTTGATCATACTTGTTGTTATGGGTTTTTCACATCATGTTATAAAATAAAGCGTCGAAAAAAATGATCTTAGTTTTGATTTACATATTACATGTAGCCTTTTATCATGGTAATTTACACCTTGGTGTATTATGCCTGCTTTCAATGTTTAAGAACCTCTTAACATATGATTCCCGAAAGTTGGGTTTTCAAAGTTGTTTTTTAACTACAAATCTTATTTGCAGTATATTAACCTACTCTAGTGCAGAACAATTCTACATCTGCTACAAAAGTGATACATACTAATCATTGAATTTTGATGATATTTAGGGGCAAACAATGAGTCGCCAGGCTCTGGCAAGTGGCACTAAAGGCCGAAGCCATTCATCAGCTACAGGTAGAGTACGGAAATGAAATAATATACTAAACCCCCGGACTCTTGCTTTTTTATATTTTACCATTATTTTTTATGTTTACACATTTATTTTTCTTACAATTTTTTCCATTGCTTGTTAACACTTATTTCCAACAATTTAGTTAACCCAACTGCTAGCAGTTCAGATCTGGCGAGTCTGTTTGAATGCCCAGTTTGCTTCGACTTTGTTTTACCACCAATTTTGCAATGTCAAAGTGGGCATCTGGTCTGCTCAAGTTGCAGGCCAAAACTCAGTTGCTGTCCAACATGCAGGGGACCGTTAGGTAGGTTGTATGGACGAGTTAAGAATTGAAAAACAAAATAGATTTCTGAAAGTTTAATTTGAAGCAATGAGCTCTTATTGCATTCCATAAAATATGTTATAGCAGTAATGTTGGTTTCATAATGGTTGTGCCTAAAAGTTCATCAGTAAAGTGTGCTAATGTTATTCAAATTTATAATTATCATAAAATTCTTTCATATACAACCCATTTACAGGAAACATCCGTAATCTTGCCATGGAAAAGGTTGCATCAACCGTGACATTTCCTTGCAAATACTCATCATCTGGATGCAGCGCAACGCTTCTTCACACTGAAAAATCGGATCACGAAGAAGCTTGTGAATTCAGGTATTAGATCCTTACCCTTAGTTTCTTCATTGCTACAAAACTGAGTAGGATTTTTCTGAACATCCAAGCTTTTTTTTGTTTTAACGTTTTTAAATGCGGTAAGTTTTAAATTGGACTCTATAGTTTTCTAATGTCATAAAACGCCACCCTCAATCTCGTGAATCGGGCGGGCCGGTGAATGAAATGTGACAATGCCGTAATTCATAAAAGAGCTGAAAAATTACCAGTTTGATTCTATGATTTATTGAAATATTAAAATGAGTGGTTGTTCTTATTGTACAGTTTTCTTTGAATGATATGTGAAAAAGGGTCGTTTATACATATAAATTTCCAACATTATTTATTATAATTTATTCACTTATCACGTGTCATTCCAGGCCATATTGTTGCCCTTGTCCAGGTGCAGCTTGCAAATGGCAAGGCTCTTTGGAGCAAGTGATGCAGCACCTGATGCAATGCCATAAGTCTATAACTACGTTGCAAGGCATGATTTTGTTTTAATTCATTTTAACTAACAAAACATTGGTAGCCTTTTTTTATTTAAATATGTTGTTATTTTCTAGGCGAGGACATTGTATTTTTAGCCACCGATATTAATCTCCCAGGTGCAGTCGATTGGGTTATGATGCAATCATGCTTTGGTCATCATTTTATGCTTGTTTTGGAAAAGCAGGAAAAATATGATGGACATCAGCAGTTTTTTGCCATCGTACAATTGATTGGATCACGAAAGCAAGCAGAAAACTTTGCATATAGGTATATTTATTAGCAATTATATTAATGAAATACCCCTTCCTATGCAGAAACGGTTATTTAGTTTGCTACATGCATCTCCAAAACTTAAAAAAGTACTTACAAGGCTAAATAATTTTAATAATTGATTGAAAAACGTCTTTATCAATTTTTAAAATTGGAGGCATATTTATTGTAAGGGTTAAAAAGATGAAATGAAGCTGTTAAATTGTCACAGGCAATGTTTTATAACACTTTAATTCGTATTTATTTTGCTGGTGCATAAAGTTGAGACATATCATTTGCATTTGATTGGAGGACTATTGTGTATTACTTAAAAGTTTAGCATCAAAGTATATTTAACTTGGCAATCGTGATTAACCATTTTTTTAATCTACAGATTAGAATTAAACGGCCACAGAAGGAGATTAACTTGGGAAGCCACACCGCGCAGCATTCATGAAGGTGTTGCATCTGCCATTCTCAACAGTGACTGTCTCGTATTTGACACTAGCATTGCTCAGCTATTTGCAGATAACAGTAACCTCGGAATCAACGTTACAATCTCCATGTGCTAAGGATAATTCATAACTTCTGACTGAAAGTGACATCGAACTCCAATACTGTAATTATTGATAACTTTTGGTTTGTAGGTTTCATTGTTAAGGCTGGTGAGTGACTGGTTATTTCAAATTTGATTACTTTTTTCCCTTCTATTTACTTCTTCAAGCAGCAGATGAACTGATGGTGGCCTTCTGTACTACCTCTTCCTTAGTTGACTAATAACTATAAATGCATGTCTGTATAAGGCTGTAGACTGATGTGGTTGTTAGCTTAATTTGTATATTTTGTGAAACAGCATTGGCTAAGTCAGGGATAATTCCTTAATGAACAAGAAAGCATCAAGGTACCACATGCTACAAAAACAAATTATGAATGGCTAGTGCAACGCAGACTTGATTGGGCTTGGGCAAATTGCAGTAAGATTGACGATGGTTATAAGCATGCCATGATACTGGAAAAGTGATTGGTGTTTTAGAAGGTTATCTTACATTTTCCCCATAAAATGTAAAGCTAATTATGATTCTGTTTCAAGGATCTTTAAATTTCCACAAATGCAATCAGCATCTCATATTTTTATTTAAAGACTGTGTAATAGCTGCTATCTAGAGGCTCATCTATGGTTCTCATCTGTCGTTGTATTAAGTTTAGATGAAATGGAAAAGGATTAAAAAATTATTTGAGGTAGACTCAATAAGTAAACAATTTTTTTGTTGCTTTTTTTCATATGGGGGAAAACCAATTATGCTAGATTCCAAATATTTTAAATGTGTGAGATTCAGAAGTACCATGGTTTGAAAAAGTAACCTTTTTATTCATAGATGTTGTGCATTTTACATTATTTTGGGAAAAATATGAAATAGTCTTTCTTATTTTACTGGTTTAGTGCTAGTTTTACTTTGCATCTCCAAAAATGCCCAATTGTAAAATTTTTGAATGGAATGAAATTATTGCGTTTACTGGCACTTCCATATTTTGTAAAATGGTCCTGTTTGATATTCTAGGATCTAGTCTATGTAACATAAACATGGTCCAGTTAAATAAAATGTTTTATTTGACTATTAAAATGATAAGATACTGCTGTGGTATGTGTAAATAACAACCAACTTGATAGGAATTTCCAAAGGAAAGTATAAAATGGGGAAATCTTGAAATCAGTGAAATGCTTCATGAGCTATGTTTATTGAATAATTCAGTTTATCAATATTCTGTTATTGTTAAGATTACATGCAATGTCTGCGAATTTTGATTGCAGAATTGTGAGTAGTTCGTTTTTGAACCATTATCAGTTATATATGATTGTAATTCTTATCAGTTTATCAATATAAACGTTTTCACCCAATTCTTCAATGCCTCTTTCTAATAATTCTAATAGTGCTTGTGTAGTATAAAATAAAGATGAACTGCTAAAACTTACCACAGCTATTTATATGTATGGGGACTGCACTTGAAAGTGCAGTTGCATCCAAACTGCAACATACCACAATAACAAAAAATGCTGTTTCGAACTTACAGATTATTAAGAAATTAAAAACTGCATGTTTCATACTCAACTGTTTGTGATTTGGGCAAAGTCGATTCGAGATCTTTCTGATTTCATGCTCTAGTTTGATGGGGAAATTGTTTGAAATCTCACAGATCAGGGTTTTCACGTGTTAGCCTCTTTCCCAATTACTTACTGAATGCACTGGCCCATTGATCTACTGTGTCTGCAAATAGCTTATAAATATTTTTAAGAGTATCCATATCTGAGTCATCTCCTTTAAAAGATTTGAAATGTCAAATTCTTTATACGATGAATAAGCTTTTATATAAAAATGAAAATACCTTAGATTATTTGACACTGTATAAAATGTCTGCAAATTTGGACAGACTATTTAATGTACATGCAGATCTGATGAACTTTTATTCCAGTGTTATTTTTTTATATTTTTCTTCTCGTTTATTTCGGGGATATTGAAATAAGTGGTACAGAAAAATCCGGAAGATCGATGACTTAGCTTTTTTAAAATTGCAGGTATCTGCTTTAGTTTTCCATTAAGGATTCTCGTGAAAGGTTATTATTTTCAGGCAATGAAGCAAAATCCTTATTCACAGACTGCGCATAGTCAACAGCCTATTTGGCCTATGCATGTAACTAACCGTGTATTAGCCTTATTGCATGCATTTTGCGTTATTACGTTTGTTTCATAAATATGCAAGTCTCATTAGCCCATCTTAAATTATTTCCAATTTTATTTGCTTGCTGTTAAAGATTTCTGCTGGTTCAATAGAAGATTTTGATACGAAGCATTTTTATATGTGAATGAATAGACCATCTTTTATTGAAAAGTAAATATGTATACTGAATTTTAGACGCATATTTACAGTTTCAACAAAAATTCGCTTAAGACACATTGCAGGCAATTTATGCACAGCCTAAGAACACAGTGCAGTTTATATCCTTAAAATGTCTCGTGTTTACATGTATAATCGTTTCAATGTGAAAGAGCAAAACTTTTTTTTTGTTAAAGAGACGCCTCCAGTTACTTTTTGTAATGATGCTTTCATGAGTTTTTTTTTTTGATGAATTAAGGTTAACTTTGTAAACTTGTAAATAGTGCAGGAGTATGCACTGCATCAACATATATTTTCCAGGTTGGCTCTCCTTCCCTTGTAAATAAAACTTATGCTTTGTGCCATTCTTAACCAAACAAATCCTTTTTTATTTCAATTCGATAATTTGACAACAAGCTAAGTTAAGTGCGATATTTTTAATTTATTTAACGGTTAGAAAGCGTACTTCTTTGCATTCCTTTTAGTTTTGCCCTACTGCATAAAAGTTGTTGCTATATTTTCAGTATGAAAACAAAATTAAGAGTTTTGTACAGTCTCACATTGTGGGCGCATCAAAAATCCTGTCTACATTTCCTTAACAATTGTACATCCGTGATTGTATGGAACATTAAACATCCATTATGTATCATCGAATGAAGTTGTCGCGTTTTGATTTTGCCTTATTTACTTTATTAAGTTTCAACGTTATGAAAATGTTGGTTTCACCCTATACAGTGGGTTTTTCAAAGTGCGCGCGCGTCTGATAACATTGGAAGAAACGCGGTTACGTGCTGAAAGTTGCTGATGTTGTTTTGGTAAGTAATTTTTGTTAAAGATATTATGCAACACGTTGTCAGCTGCACATTGCGTGCATGGAAAGTGTAGATACGTACATCTACCATTAGGCATTTCTCCTTTTTAAATTTGAACATTTTAATATTAAGAAAATACTCGATGTCATTCGAGTGCATTGGCAGCCATTATTACGCATCTACTGTACGTATTTCAAAGCGTAATCTCGTTCGTTTCTTCTGGCGCTGCTTCGTATTGTCATTGGCTTCGCTTGACCAACAATGAAATGGTTTAAGCAGATCTTATAATTCTATTTATACTGGATGTCGTCGTTTATTGGCGTTTTCAAATTGGAACATGCTAGCGCATGACGACAATTCTTATGCTCATAAGCTTTTCATCGTTGACGGGATGGCAGCGCTGCGTTGTTGTCATGCGACGTTCCCGACAAATATAAGTCATTGTATATGTGCGTGTCTGTTTATATATTCGTAACGTAAATCGCGTTACGCATATATAAACACAGACCTATATTTGTCAGGAATATCAGGTAACAGTAACGCAGCGCTGCCTTTATGTTCTACATACTGTATCATTCAGTACGTTAATTTTGATCCTTCCTGAAATCAGCATTTGCGAAATTAAACTCGAAAAACAATTTTTTCCCCTCCCCAGTTACACTAAATACTGCAAGCTTATTACATATTTATTTCAACTGAGACATTTATTTTAAGAATAACCTAGCGTAACTCTAGGTCAACCCATGGTTGTATTGCACAAGCACGTTTTAGGGAAAAAATGAAGAGAAAGATTAACCCAGCCAGTAGGCAGAGTTAACCTCGGGTTATTAGGAAAAACAACATGGCGGACACAATGGATGAATCTGATGAAGCTAGAGGATTGTGCGTGCTACACCACCTGGTATTCCTCCATTTTGGTTTCAGAAAGTTAAATATGGGTTTCATAACTCTGGGGATATTTCATCGAGAGTTAATTGGTGCAACACAACATCTAACCCAAGGTTAGTAAACCTCAGATTTTAACCTAAGTTGGTGCAACCGGCCCTTAGTATGCATTTACACGTGAACCTGGAATAGATAAATGTACAAAACTGAATTCAACCATGCAGGCATTTAGCTTTTACTCACCTACAGTACATGTATCAGTTCAAAATAGTAAGTGTACAGGCAAATCGACGAATTTATTCTTATTATCGGTACTCAGATAATTTACGAATGTGGCTGTAAATCACCGTATACTATAGAGTGGTTTACGGCCCCGTAAAGTGTTGCGCGAAATGTTGAATTAATTCTTCATTTAATTGGCTGAGCCATTTACGGTGAGCCGCGTCAAGGTGCCGGAAAAATTGACTGAACAAAAGTACAACTGTAAACACGCGTATTTCTATGCAGTAATATACAAACTGTGTAAGAGTTAGTTGTCAATTGAGTTGTTTTCATAAAACTTCTTTAAATTGGTTTTAAGTGTAAAATAACTCACTCCAGTAGAGGAAAAGTACACGTACTTTAGAAATAGTATTAAGTTTTGTTCGCGGCTACTTGAATGATATGGGAAATGAATCAGTCGCATGAAATAAGCATTATATATTTATTGCTTTGTGATACACACACTCACGCACACTTGCTATAAAAACAAAAAGTAACGTTAATTAAATCGTGAAACTCTCGTTTCCTAAACTATAGTTTAATTGTATCCACATCTTACATAAATGCACACACTGACACGCATCACTTATTTACAAGACGAATAAATCACATTTTCACTTAACAGAGCATGGCATATATGGACACAAGCCTGCGAAAAACATTTAAGCTCGAGCACAACGATCGTCATAAAAACTACGAGATTCGAAGTTCATGCAACACCATTAAATTAGTTCTACAGCAATATAGGGTGTCGGAGTGCAGCTTCTAACCCCCCTGAAGCGCTGAGATGAACGAGAAGGTCTTGGTTATTGAAACAGTTCCGTTAATCAGTCGTGATGCAAATGATGCGTCGTTAAAATTAAGTCACGCTTTTTAACACCTATTTTGACAAAAATAATATGGAAAGATCCAAGAAGCGCCACTACTAAATTAACAGCTTTTGCTCTATATTGCTTGATGCTTGCCATCAAGAAGTCGTGTAAATGGCAAGCAAGTCACCATATGCAGTAGCTAAAATTGAATGCCATAGTCATTCAATTTTTTTTATTCTTCACACGCATGCAACGAGTTATTTCAAAGACTAAAACATTACAACATACTGTATAGGTGACACACTGAGGACAGCTCGAGGAAATACTTTAGAAAGTAGAGCGCATTGAAAAAATGCGCACAACCAACAACAACGTTACTGCACTAACGTTGTTGAAAAAATGCGCACAAAGTAAAACACACGTTAATACATGTGCTATACTTTGTCCCGTCTTCAGTTTTATGCAAAGTTATAACTTTGGAAACTGTCTACATGAATGAGACCGAGCAGATTCATCGAAATGCGAGCAAAAATTCAAAACGTTTACACTGAATAAGAAATTCATAAAAATGGCATTTGCCTCAATAATATTATTTTTGTTCATATGCTCAACTATTATACACGTATGTATTAATGGTATTAATGTCATCGGAGAATGGGTTTTCACATTGTTACAGATTGCAGCATTGAAAAAAAGCTGAAATTCGTATACCTATAGATACTGTAATTCTCAGTAATGTTCGAGTTGAGTTAATGCTCATTGCAAGACAATCACTAATTGTTAGTACCACAGAACTTTGGTATCTTACTGCTTCAGTGATTAATCATCCATCATTTAAAATGGCATACTGTATGTATGGTGTGATCATTTTGTCATAAATAGAGCAGGTTTCAGTTACAAGCTGTACATTTGCAGCGCAGATTAACGCTTGTCTGTTGTTAATGGGGTTGTGCATCAATTAGATGCAAATTTCTTGGGCGCCAATTATAGGCCTATTTGTTTTGAAACAAATGTAAATGGCAAGCAAGTCATCATATGCATTAGCTAAAATTAATGCCAGTTACAGTATATTCTTGAGTGAATTTTGCAAAGGTGGATTGAGCTGACACTAATTTCCGGTAGCTCGATCTGTATGTTCTCGCGGTTTGCAAGCTACAACTAGCACAGCAACAAGTTTCTACAAAGTATCTCGCAGTAAAACTGACTCGTTTTAAATTCTACATGTATTGTACGTATTGTTAATTGTTGGAGTCCCACCTACCGGTATTTTATGGACGAGCTTTTATGATGATTGGGTTTTTCAAGGAGAAGTGGATTAGGGTTAATTAAAAAACATCGCACATTTCTACCCTTTAACCCAACTTGACAGCGCTTCCGTAACACTGAAATCCTTGACAATGTTTTCAACGAAACGTGAATTTGATTTAATTTATTGGAAGCAGGTAATCTGGTACCCAACTTGACAGTGACAAGTGCATATTGCTAGTTGATTGTTTGTATTAACATGCGATTTGGAAAGGACTACTTTTGTACAAGTCTTCCCATAACTTAATTAGCCAACTGGGAAATGCCAATGGGATAGACCTATAGAGGTGAAATCATTCACAAGATAGCAGGCCAAGTCCAGATTGATTGTTGGTGATTCAGGCAATAATTTCAAGACTTTGATCTGTCTGAATGGAATCCAATGAGTGTTACGTTGGAGTTTGCTGTCGAAAATAGGTTTTCTTTGTTGCCTTTTCTACCTCGGGTTTTGCGGGTATTCCTGCCAATGGACGATTGAATGGCCGGTCCTTTGTCAACAGAACTTCCCCTGCTCAAGAATGGGGTGTCCACTTTGAGCGTTCCATCTACTACGACCATGGACTCTGAGACTATTTTCGGATTAGAACAGTCCAGTCCTTTGAATTTGCGAACAGCCTTCTTGAAGGCTAGGGAATCTCTCGACCACTCCATGATGAAAGTTGGAGTAAGGGTAGTGCCGATTTTCTGACCCATAATTAGGTAGTGAGCCTTTGCCTTTTTGCCCACTGTTCCGCAACATTCGTCCATGTTCTCAAGGTCGAACTTTGGGCGACGGATGAGACGGGCGTCTTTCTCATCCAAGTTCTTGCCCCGTTTGAAAACTTTGCTCTTCTTGCATACAATGCGGGATTTCTTGATTTTCTTTATCTTCGTCTTTAGGGCTAATGGAAGAAAAGAAATTATGTTAACAGATGATCATGTTCTATTAATGTTTAACTTATATATATAGGCTCTTTTGATTTTTTCCGAAAAGAAAAGCCTTCGCTGTTGTTTCTTTCATTTATAAAAAACAAAACTGTTTTGATTATATTTTACTGATCATACTAAACTTACATCGAACGAATCCAATGGTTTGACTGGGAATAGCCAAAAAGGGAAACGCTGGCATTAAAGACACCATATAATAGGTGTACACTTAAGCAAAAGCATTAAGAATCGTACTTTGGCAGTCGTCAACTCACGCTGATTGGTTTCAAAAATGCACTTATTGTTGATTTTAAACCAATGAATGCATTCCTTTTATACACGGGGCTTCATGACTACCCAAGAACGATTCATAAAACTCCTATCGGCGCACATATACTGTAATTTACAGATCTCATAACAAGTGTATGCAAATTTCGAATTGACCATGTATTCCTCATACCGGTTCGCAGTAATAAAATGATACATGTATTCACAAACCAAGACGCAAATGGCCAATCTTATAACCTTGAAGGTAATTGAGCCATTTAAAGTCGATGAATTAAAAGAATTCAAAATGTCGTGAAACAAGTTTCCCAAGGGATTTGGGAGTTGTTTCTATAAGCATTGTATTTTAGTGTTATTTTGGCGAGCTTTTTAAAGATTTTTATGTTGACAAATTGATTGCCAAAGCAGTTCTTGTAAGAGACAGCCTATTCATTTTCCCTATGTTACCCTTTTTTGAGAGGACATTTACCCCTGAGCATCGATTTGGAGATTAGTAGTCTTGAAGGATGGTTTCCACGACCGAAGGTTCTTTTTTTTAGAATTGTTATCAATACTATTTCGTGGTTCTTAACCATTACATAAACAAACAGGGGCAATATGGGAGACAATTTTCTGAGGTCAGTGGTTTTGCATACATTTTGAGCGTGCATGGATAAAAGTATTTTGAACATTTTCAGTCCCCAGTCGACCGATTCGATTGAATAGAACTTTATGATTTTGAAAAGTCTTACATGTATGGTAAAACCATCAGTTCATTTGCATTCATGCAGCTATAGCTGGCTACTTTGCGCGTGAGAACCCAAGTCGTATAGGCATTAATTGTTGGAACTTATAAAAGAAATTATCAGACATCCAATTTACAAAGTGATATTTAATATGGATTACTCCATTAAGAAAACTTGTCAGATAATGACCATCATAATACTGTAGTATATGAAAGAACCAAATGTATACTATACGTTGGATAGATCACAAATGCATATTATTTAACATCGAACACTTTTTTCATCCGGCCTATTCAATTGCATCATGTTGTTTTTCTTTATATTTAATTCACGATAGAAATTGTTGAAATTAATTGAAATTTGTAATGCTTGAATTTGAGCACATCAACAAACAATTATTTTTAAAATATTGGAAAATTTGAAAATTTTGAATTAGAAAATGTTGAAAAACCATGCAATGTTGGTTGGTTGGTTGGTAGTGGGGGCTTAAGGGCGCAGGGGACCATGCAATGTAAAGTCGAATTTCTTGTCACAATCTTAATGCTATTTATGACGTTGCTTAAACTCGAAAGTATGAACATTGTAAGCATTAATTAACGGATATGCATGTAATGGAGAAAATTAAAAAACACACATCAGAAAAAAATTGCATATAGAAACGTTTTATTCAGTTTCATATTTTTATAGTTTGATTTCTGCCCATAAATAACAGACTGTTCGATAATATTCGAAGCAAAATCATTTCTGGTTAGATATATAACAGTAATGAATATACTTATAGCATGAACATACCCAGGTAACACTGCAATGTTGGTCCAATGTTGGGCCAGTGTTGGCTTGCCAA
>JAQGAO010004714.1:0-14677 GCA_034697705.1 Ommatoiulus sabulosus
CATTCAACGCTATTGACCACGCTAAACAAATAACGTCGCACGTACGCTATTTCGCACGCTACTGCTAAATCTCTCTAATTCTTTCAGATATTCCTTAAGTCGACCACGGGCTATCTGGAAACCCCCTGTGACCTTGAATGCCACGTTAAAGGTCATCCATTTTCCAATTCCGAGTTTTTTGCAGATATCTCAGAAACCACTGCACATAGGATCCTAGTGTAAATCAGAAAGTTGTAGGGTAATGCCTAATTAGTGTAATAACGTTGGTTTGGAATTTTCCTTTCTCCTCGAGTGACCATACAATGTGCAGGCTGAATATGCATGACACCATAGCTTTGTCAAACGAGAAAATTTTAAACAATTGATAGATCACACTTACTAGAATCATGCAACATGATATTGTCATAACCAAGCTATTTTTGGGTTCTATGCATGTTGTAAGTGCACATTCGAAATGATCATTATCTGCCAGTGTGGTTGTCTTAACACATGGTAATGTATTATTGTAGCAGATCTAAAGTAGAATTTTTTGCAGTTTACAAGGCTATGGTGTCATGCAGATTCAGAAAATTCCATCTCGCTTTGGCTTGTTTTGAAAAATATGAAACCAACGTTATTACACTAATTAGGCATTGCCCTACAACTTTCTAATTTACGTCAGGATCCAATCTGCAGTGGTTTCTTAGATATTTGCAAAAAACTCGGAATTGGGAAGACGGATGACCTTGAACGCGGCATTCAAGGTCACAGGGAATATGGTTTCTGGATAGCCCGCGTGGTCGACTTTACAAGATTTCTGAAAGAATTATCAGCGTATCTCTTACCATATTAAAGATATAATTTTTTTTTCGTTGGATACTGACTTTACAAATCACCCTGTATTTTTGTAATGCTTACCAATCTTCCAATCTCCAATCAATACATTTTTAAGGCATTTTTAAATAACGCATTTAAAAAGTGCATGAGAAATTGACGAAAATACAGTTTTGAAATGTATTACAATGTTCCAATCTATGCATATTGTCAAATGCATTCATTACAATGTTCCAATTTATACATTTTTGCAATGCATTGCAATCTTCCAATCTCCAATCAATACATATTTTTTAAAGCATTTTTAAATAATGCCCCAATCTTTACATATTTTCAAATGCATTTTTAAAATTTATTACAATGTTCCAATTTAAGCATAATTTCAAATGCATTTTTAAGTGCATTACAATGTTTCAATCTATGCGTAGTTTCCAATGCATTACAACGTTCCAATCTACATATTTACTATATGAATTTTTAAAATGCATGTCACTTTTTAAGAAACTTTTTTAAAGTGTTTTTCAGCGATTTGGTCTGCACTTTTGGGACAATCAAACGTTTAAGGTATTCTTTTGGTTGCAACTGGCGTCATTCGTCTAATTATGGTAAGATTTTGTAGAAAACGAAGTAAATAAAATCTTCGCTTTTTACATCAGTCTATTTCAAATAGTTTAAATTAATTATTACGCTTGGCAAGATTATTTTATCTGGAAGAATCAACAAACGAAACAGAAAAGCAAATATACGATAAAAATTGTTGCCTTATCAAAATGTAATTTTCTTTCAAGTCTAGTAAATATAGTTGATTCAAACTAAAGCAAACGAAGATATAAAATCCACTGATGTGAAATGACGTTTTTCTTTAATAGCTTCATTAAGTAAACAGTAAAATTGCTTTATTTTTCTCTTCAATATCAACTGAAAGCAATTACAACTATTTGTCATTAGAGGAAATGAAATTCTTAAAATTCAATTCACTAGTATTCGCTAGTAAAAGTCGTCTCATGAGTATGAGGTTAAATATTTATGTAATCATCTTTTCAAGTTGTTTAACTTCTTTAGGTCCTATTTTATATTTCTAAAAATCCATGATTTATTCATATATATTTCTAAAAACCGTAATTTGTATTTGTAAAAATGATAATTTATTAATTTATATTTGTAACAACCATAATTTACATGTATATTTCTAAATCACATTTTTTATTACTAAGTCATAATTTACATATCTTAAATGCATGGTTTTTAACCATAATTTATATTTCTAAAAAAATCATATCTTATATTTCTAAAATCCATTTTTTTAATTTCTCAAAACTAAATGTCATATTTTTATTACGTGCAAGTCACGGTGTATTTCGAATTTTCCTTATTTTCACAAAGAAAACACAATTACAGTATTATTTTCCATTTCTACAAACCATATTTCTCATTTTTTTCTAAATTTACAAATACATTTTGAATAACCCCATGCATTTGCATTTGCACATTTCTACAACATTCATATTTTAATTTTCAAACTTTTACATTCCACGTATTTTATTTTATATTATACTTATATTGTTACATTTTACATTGTATATCACTCTGCAACTCATATTCCGAATTACTCCATTTCAACGAACCATAATTGTCACATTTTTTCCATTTCCACCAACAACATTTCGCATTTTCATATTTCTGCAAATCTCATTTCACGGCAAACCAATCTTTCTACGCGCCGTATTTCAGTAAATCACATTTCATATATTTCCATTAGCACAATCCAAAATTCACATTTCTAATCTGGCCCACACCCATTTCAACCTTATAAAGAAGTGAATTACACCGACTTGGCTGTTTCCATCCAGCAAACCATAATGCCGTACACACACACACTGCATATTAGGGCCCTAATAAAAGTATCTGTCAATTTATGAAATTGTCAGTAAAAATGCTTGAAAAGGGGAGCGAAGTTGCGACAATGGCAACGGTTAGGCTTGGGTAGGAAAGCTTCGGGATTAAGGGGTTAACGATAAACCTCTAGTTGGAAAGTAGCGATGCGTGAGAAAGACATTTTCTATTTATTTTTGTCATTTCGAGTCGTAAATGTCAGGACTTTCAAGGAAGGATTTCAACGGCACTGGGATTCATTCCCCTTTTTATTTCTATTTATTCGAGAAAGATGAGATTGAGAAGGAGGAGGATGAGACCGAAAGGGGGATCCAAGATGGCGGCGCTGAGGGGGGAGATGGGATGAAAAGATTCCAGTAATCCCATTGGAGGAGGAGGCCGAGGGTGTTGCAATTTTTGCGAATCGCAAATCAGAGCGTGAATTTTCGATCGATTTCAGTTCTTAAATCCTTTTATTTTTACCCTGCGAGCTCCGTCTTTTCGTCCTTCTTCTCCAAATCATTTCGGTTTATTCTTTTTTTTTGTTGTTGTTTCGTTGCACTTTTTCCCCCGTTTCAAATTGAAACCCAATGTTTTGATTTATGAGCCACAACAAAACGTCCTTATTGCGATTTTCATCGCAAATTATTCGCGCATTTGCTTCTCGATTCAATTTATTTTTCCGCAAATTTTGCAAATGTGTCGGCAGCGGGGCGGAAACGACGCAGGGTGACGTCACTCCTGAGGGAAAAGGTTTATTTATCGGTTTTGGGTTTCGCGGTTTCATACATTTCTGCATCATTTGAACCCAGTTATTAAGCGCAATAAAGATAATAATAATAAGGTTATAACAAGTTTGTTGACACCTTGTACCATTGCTGTAGGCGGCGCTCGCTTCGCCTCCGTTCCAGTTTCGCGCCCATTTCATTCTAAATATACATTTACATCAGTGATACCAATTCCAGTCTATGAACGCTGAGTGTCTTTCTGCGTTTAGCCTCCCACGTTTTGGTAATTAACTTCCACAGGTGGTTGGCACAGTATCATTCAGTAGGCTGATGCTGTATTCACAATGAACGAATTGAAGACAAAAATGGTCGTCACTCATGCGCAGATCAAATTGGCTAAAAATGCCATACGTCATTTCTACGTAATTTCTACTTTGTAGCTGTCAAAAACGAAATGATTTTCGTTTTGATGATTCGTTTTCTAAGATTTTAATATTATTAATTTTAAAACTTTTAAAACAAATTATTTATTTGTCAAATTCTGTAGTTTGCACCACGACAAATCTAACGCGTAATTGCAATTGCGTGTACTTAATCTAACTAATAAAATAATTAACTATACAAAATAAATAACTTCGAGTCGTAATTAACTATAATAAAAATACTAATTATATGTGATGAAATAATTAAAAGATAACATATTTATCCACTTAAAAATAGCCTTTGCCATTTGAGCCATAAAGATCAAGGGGTCACACTTTAAACGTGGACGCTTTTAAATACTGTATTACAGACATCAAAGCATCATTAAGACTAGCCTCGAGGAAGGGTCACCAGCATATATATCCAGTATTGTATTTTATTTCATTTTAATTAGTCATGCCTGTAGTGTTAAATTTGTTGTTTCCATCTAAGGGTCGATTAAGACCCTAAGCCTTTGCAACATAATTTGTAACATTTTCAAACAAAAAAATCAAAATAAAACTCCTCTGAAGTTCCCTCCAAGTTGTTAGATTTTCAACAAAGATTTCCTTTTATTTCAAAAGAAATTCCTTTAAAATTGCAATATACAGGTACTTTCAAAATACATACTAGTAAATTCACAAATGTTTTCTACTAATCAGCAATATTTCTCAGATTTTCACATGTAAACGTAATTTTTTCTTAAAATCTCCATTGTCCATCTCAACTTTCATCATTTTTTCATTTTTAGAAATTCCAATCGTTTCATCAAAATTTCCAAGGTTTTCAACTGAAAATTCGGTCATCAATTCAAAACTGACAAAAATAAATGGTGCGCTGCAATCGAATTTCATTCCAAACTTTGTTTGTGAACATATTCACCAACTATACGTTGTTTGTGAACATATTCACCAACTATACAGTGCACAGATTTTTGATATCTCGTTTATAAGCAGTTGAAACCCAGACTGCACGAGTTATGTACAAACATGAATAGTTAGGATTTGACTCATGGAACTCGAGGTCAATTCGACCATAACAACCCAGAAGCCGGCTAGTTTTTTTCTTCAGGCAATTTCTTTTCCAGAAACCTGTGTTTGTTTGTTTTTTCCTCAAGTTGCTTTTCGTTTTTTTTTTCAATTAAATTCATGGCAGTGGTCCAAGCCATGCCATTATCCACTACAAAAGAAAATACGCCATTTTTCACCACAAGAATGGCCGCTGGGCTCGATGACGTCACAGACGGTCATTGGTTCGTTGCGAATTTAATCTAAGACCTACAGTGTAATGGTCTTTGTAATTTTTGTTTTGTTGATTGTTCTTGCGTTGTTTTGCTAGTAATCTTGGCCACTTCCGCAACTGGTGGCGTCCCAGCGTGAATGCGGAGGGAAATGCGGGTGGACTTAAGCGGATTGATTGGGGGAGCATTTGTACTGACCAGTGGTCATTCTAGCGATTGTTGCGTGGTCTACAACCAGCAACTATTAAACAGTTTAATGGCCCCCATATTTGGAAATGTTGTTCGAATGAGGGGAGGGGGATGGGAATTGTTACAGACGTGATCGTAAATTAACCACTCATAGCATGCCCCCTGTTCTGGTGCTTGTTGAGCAGCGCGTTTCTATGATGATTTTGAGAGATCTTCATTATAAGACTATGAAAATACTTAGAACTATGGCAAGTTACAGCCGTACTTGTTTATTTCTTGTGATGCGCGATTTCTGTATAATCGACGCTCAATCGCCATTTTGCTCTCTGGTCTGATTTCTGCACAATTAATTCAAGACATTCTGTCGTCAATGAATGAGCGACCCTCGTTCACCACCCCTCACAGGGATGAGAAGAATTTCGTCATAGTATGAGCGTACCTCGTTCTCGTTAACACATCACTTCCATATGTCCATGCAATTTATGAGCGACCCTCAATCGCCATTTGCTCTCTGATCTCACAACTACATGAGTAATGCTCCGAGGTTTCCGGTTGCCATAGTATTTTATGAATGACCCTCAATCTACTCGGTTGTTCACGTATTGTATGAGCGACCCTAATTGCTCATCTTGCCGTTGGTGGGACTCAATAAAGCTTGATTGCTAGTCTAATCTCATAGCCAATAGTTGTTTGTATTTGTATGAGCGACCCTCGCTCTTTGTTTCGTACTAACATGAATGCCATAATGCAGGGACCGTCCATTAATTACATGATTCGAGATGCGTGGGATGCATATAACAAGTAAATGTACGGAGACCCGAGGCGGTCGTGGCGAAGAACAAATGGACGGAGACCCGAGGCGGTCATCAAGAAGAACAAATGGACGGAGACCCGAGGGGGCTGGAGTGCTCGCGAATGTGTCGTCTTCAGGTTGAAGATAATGACAAATGGGTGAAACTACCCCTCTCATCTTCGTTTGAAAATGTCGTCTCCATATACACGAAGAACAAGAGCATGCGAATCAGAAGCATTCGACGCATTTTAAAAGTGGGGTTGGGGAGTTTGGATGAAAACGAAAGGGTTGTTCCCCTGAATCCCCTCGCCGCAACAACTAAAGGAGCGAAGTTGAAGTTGGTTCGGGATAGGGGGGTTAACGAATGCAATCAGGACGAGGATCCCCAAGGACCAATTTGGCCAACGTTGATTGGGAAGTGGGTTGAAGGTTTGCGCAACTCCTTCCACCCCCACCATCCTTTAACACCCATCGGTCCGTGTACGAAGAGCGAGTCGTTGGGGCGCCATCTGCGACGGTTGTTTGGTCCTATCGATTCGCTCGCTTCCTGTCCGCATTTTACGATGCACTTCGACCCTCTTCGATTACTCGTCCAATAAACGAAATGTGCCGCTACGAAACCGCAATGGCCGCTGCAATTATGCCACTCACTTTGAAATGAGCTACTGCTGTTCTCTCCAAAGTAACCCCTCTCTTGGGGGTGGAAGAGGAAAAGGGATATCGTAAAGTTAAGAGGGGACTCCGTTATTGAAACGCAGATTTCGGACGTGAGGCTTACGTACTGTACGTGGAAGTAAGTTTTGCGAAGTTGAGGCGATGCTGAGCTCCATATACCTGTTATTTGCGAAAAAAAACTCAGGAATTCAGTTTGTTGTGGAATAAATTCCAGATTTTCAGCATTTGAGGTTTTAAGGTGCATTAAGGTCATACAAAAAAAATTTACCGAATTTTACCAAGTTTTGCCAGAAACTATATTTTATCGAATTTTATAAAGGTTTACCAAAAGCTGTCCTATCAAATTTTACCTTAAACAATTCTACCTAATTTGAGAAAAAACTATTCTACTAACTTTTATCAAATATTACCAAAAATAATTTTGCCAAATTTTGCCTATTGAACTATTGAAAAAGTTTGCGAAAAACTGTTTTCCCAAATTATACCATAAATTGTTTTACATAAAAATAGATATTTTACCAATTTTATCCAACTCAATTTTAGCAAAATTAACCAAAATCTATTTTTTAAAAAAATGCTAAAAACTACTTTACAAATTAAAATGGATACATTTTCCAAAAAAAAACAACGATACTGTTTTTGTAAATAAATAAAACCGCTACAATTTTCCCACAGGAACAATTCATCCAACCGACAGAACTTTTCTTCAAAATTCACGTTAGTTTTAAATAATACCAGTATGTGATTAAGTGATTGAAACTAATGTACGTATGTAAGTCATGAAAGCATAAGATCATTAGTAATTTAATACGCTTTAATTTCTATTTGTTTCCTTTAATGAGCTATTTTCAACTGTTGATCACATGTTACATATTCAAAAGAGGAAAAAACTACAAATGCGAAATAATCCGATGAAGGTATTTAATCCGATTAAAGTTGGATAAACGGATTAACGCCCTCATCACGCGTCATTTTATACGCCGATACATCGAGTTGAATTGAAATCAAAGTTACTTGGATTTCATTTTCTCATGCATATTGTAACAAAAAAATCGAGTATGATTCCATCCTCAAATCCTGCCTTATAATGCACGAAGCTTTTAATCGCCGATTAGGCTAATCGATGTTCGGTGCAAGCAGCCATTAGCCTCGTGAAACTTTAATGAAGCGTCGTTGCTCATTAAGTTCGCTTTGTTTTATCTCGTTTTTATCGAGGATGGCCTCTCTTCCTGAGCTCTACGTTGCCTCTTAATGACCGTTTCTAATTAAGCTCACTAAAACTATGACGCCTCCCTCTCCTAGCTAGCACATTAATATGCAACTTTTATAAAGGGACATTCGACCAGTTTCGATAAAACATGCCTCGAAATTTATTCAATCCTTAATCAATCTGGAATCAAACATAGGCTACTGTACATAACTCGTAATATGCGAGGAACGTTGGGATAATCTGGAAAAATCTAGTCAATTTTTCGTCATTTGCCATCAATCTTTCACTAATTTTACAGTAAAATTTTGCAATTTTTTCATCGAAATTGGAAACTTGCGCAAATTTTAATCAGTTTACCTGCAGTGTAAAGAATTTGGAATAAAAAGGCGAGAAATGTTTGGATAATCTGGCAATATCTAGACAATTTTTTATCAGTTTCATTGTAAAATTTCGCCAAACTAATCAATTCGTTCAATCCTTCAACCTGGAATCAATCATACAAAATTTGGAATATGAGAGGAACGTTTGGATAATCTGGCAAAATCTAGCCAATTTTTCATCATCCACCAACAATCTTTCATCAATTTAAACAGACAAATATCGTCATTTTTTCATTAAATTTGGAAATTTGGAAAACTTTTAATCAGTTTACCTGCAGTGTAAAGAATTTGGAATAAAAAGGCGAGAAATGTTTGGATAATCTGGCAATAGCTAGACAATTTTTTTATCAGTTTCATTAGAAAATTTCGCCATTTTTTCATCAATTTGTGCAGTAGAATTTCGCCAAATTTTAATCAATGCGTTCAATCCTTTAACCGGAAATCAAACATACAAAATTTGAAATTTGCAAGAAACGTTTGGCCAAATCTATGCCATTTTTCATCATCCGTCATCAATCTTTCACCAATACAGTCTAATTTCGCTATTTTCACATCAATTTTTACATTCAAATTTCTCCATAGTTTTATCAGTACAGTCAAATTTCGTTATTTTGTTTTTATTAATTTTAAAAATTCGGGCAAATTTTCATCAATTTACCTGCAGTGTACAAAAGTTGGAATATAAATGTAAGAAACGTTTGGATAAACTGGCAATATCTGGTTAATTTTTTATCAGTTTCATTGTAACATTTCGCCATGTTTTCATCAATTTATGCAGTCAAATTTAGCCAAATTTTAATCAATGCGTTTAATCTTTCAACATGAAATCAAACCCACAAAATTCGGAATATGCAAGAAACTTTTGGATGATCTGGCCAATTTTTCATCATTCGCAATTTCGCAAACAATCTTTCATCGATTTGCACAGCCAAATTTTGCAATATTTCATTAATTTGTATAGTCAAAGTTCGCCAATTTTTTTTAATCAATTCGTTCAATTCTTCAACCTGGAATCAAACAATATACATAATTTGGAAAATATGGAGAAATCTATATATAGCCAATTTTTCATTATCCAACATCAATCTTTCATCAATTTGAATAGTCAAATTTTGCTATTTTTTCATCAATTTGTAACATTCATGTTTCGCCAGTTTCTAATCAATATGTACAATCGTTCAACCTGGAATAAATCGGTGTACGAATTTGGAATATAAATGCGAGAAACGCTTGGATAATCTGGCTAGATTTATCCAGTATTTCATCAATTTTTAATCAATTTGCAATATCGATCAACCTTGAATCAAACATTATACGAAATTTGCAGTTCAAGTTTAAGCAGTTCAATTTTTTAAACTGAGATCAAACATTTGGATAATCTGGCAAAACCTATATGGCCAATTTTTTATTTTCCTCCAATCTTTCATCAATTTGTATAGTGAAATTTCGCCATTTTCTCATTTATTGTACATTCAAATTTTTCCATCAATCAATATGTACAATCGTTCAACCTGGAATCGTTGTACGAATTTGGAATATAAATGCCAGAAACGCTTGTATAATCTGGTAGATTTATCCAATTTTTAAACAATTTGAAAAATCGATCAACCTTGAATGAAACATACGAAATTCGGAGTCTATGTAGGCTACCAGAAAAGTTTTAATAATCTGGAATAAATTTGTCAATTTTGTATTAAATTGCGCAATCGCCAATTTTTCATCATATTGAACAGTCAAACTTCGCCAAATTTTCCTCCATTTGTACTCTAATATTTCACCAATTGTTCATCAATTTGTATAATCAAATTTCGCCAATTGTTCATAATTGTGTAATCAAATTTCGCCAATATTTAATTTGCATACGCGTTCAACCTGACATTTTGATTGAAATATTCCACGGAATTTGAAATACATGTGCATTTGAATAAAAAAAAAATAATTTCACGATGAAATGCAAGCAAAAGTACAGATAATTTGAAAAATGTTAGCCAACTATTTATGGAAAAAAATCGGAAAAGGAAGTATGCTTTTTCTGGAATCAGCTTAAGGAAACATTTTAGAAAATGTTGAGGGAATTTCGAAAGATGTTTCGGATAATTATCGCAAACAATTTCTGTAATTTTGTTTCAATTCTATGTTCTTATTTAAAAAATTCCATAGGAACATTTTTAGATAAATAGAGTAACCATCGAAAATTAACTTTAAAAAAAAATGCGAAAATACGAACATTGAAAAAGCTTCCCAATTTTTTTTAATAGTTTTGAAAAATCGCGAATATCACTTGTTAAAAATGTAGATAATAAGGAATTTCATTAAAAATAAAGTTAGAAATTTGCTAATAACATCTACGGAAAAAATTGAAGTTTCCGTTCTTTATGGATGACCCCTGACCTCGACGCAACGGCCACTCAAAACTCCATACATGTTCACAATAGCAACAATATTTTGAGAAAAAAAAAAGATGAAATCTAGTGGAAAACAAAGAGTGAGGCATTGAAGAGTCGAATGAAATGCTAGGGTGGACACTGGTCAGCTGGTCAGAGCCGGAGTCACGTCCACTCCGGTGATTGACGGCCAGCGAAATAAACGATAGGAGGTTGGGCGACGTTTTCTTCATGTTTTCTTCTCAACGTTTTTTATTTCCCAGAGGTGCACGTGACCAGTGGTCAAGAGACAGTGTTGAATGGTGGCGAGAGACTGACCGCCAGACGGACATACGCACTCGTTATATCTCCGAAAGTCCTGCACTAATTAAAGGGATCCATTGAATGAAAACTACTCGTTACTGGCATCTGTACACTGAGTGACCCCTCTTTTTGATAGTACGTTATAGGTGGACGCCAACCCCCTTGACCCTCGGTCAGCCGTTAATGTTAGCGCGAAAACCTATTTGTTCGGAGGACCGAATATGAGTGGCTAAATCTCGTTATCCCAAAATCCAATATCAGCGTCGGATTTTTCTCCTCGCTGACGGTGCGTTGACCACTGGTCAGTATAAAAGGGAGAATGAAATTCCTTCCTCAAAACGGATATATTTCACAAAGAAAATGCCGCACTTAGGCATTCCTGCTGGCTTTGGCTCCGAAAAATCATGCCGCTATAGTGATCAGTGGCGGTCAGCGCGCGTGCACCGGTCAGCGTCGCGTCGAGTGACCAGCGGTGGACAACAGTCTGACCGCAATTGCCGCAGCACGCTGAGACGATATAATACCCAATTATTAAGGCATGTAGCAGCATCCTTCGTTCCTTAATTAAATAAGATTCAGATGGCAGAGATAGATCCATCTATAATAGGCTCGGACAAGCTAAGAGCGTCCTGTTGGGGGAGGTCCGAGCGCGACCGTGCTGCTGTAATCACGCTAAGGAGGTGCAAGCTGACCAGGTGCCGAATCTTCAACTTTCATAACCAAAAACGTAAACGCGCAATCTGTGGTGCACCAACGAAGCTAATTTTGGTGCAATTTAGATCTCCGTGTTATAGAGGGCGGGGAACATTGAAATTCTTTACAGGGTGTCTCCTGCATCTAAATTCTGCATTTCCATGGCAGCCATATCTTGGGAAAATTATGCTTCTTTAGAATCCATCCGGTATCTCCATGGCAGCCATCTTGTAAAAAAATCAATCTATGACTTTTTTGCATCCATTCGGCATCTCCATGGCAGCCATCTTGGAAAAAAATGGTCCTATGACTACAGCATCCATTTGGCATCTCCATGGCAGCCATCTTGAAAAAATTGTGGCTATGACTACAGCATCCATTCAACATCTCCATGGTAGCCATCTTGGGAAAACTATGAAGTGCTATGACTTCAGTGTCCATCCAGCGTGGCATCTCCATGGCAGTCATCTTGGAAACAATCGTGCTATGACTACAACATCCATTAAGCATCTCCATGGCAGCCATCTTGGGAAAACTCGTGCTATGACTTCAGTGTCGTGCTATGACTACAGCCTCCATTCGGCATCTCCATGGCAACCAACTTGGAAAAAATCGTGCTATGACTACAGCATCCATCCGGGACCTTCATGGCAGCCATCTTGGAAAAAAGGCGTTCAATGATTCTTGGTAGCTAACATTATGTGCCTCCTTGGGCGCCATCTTGGCTCTGAAAACTATGCATTAAAGGCACGTTATTTCCACCTTCATAGCCTCGTTTCCTTAGCTGCTAGCGCCACTAAGTGTCGCCGTCGTCTCCGGGAGCGCCGTTGCTCAGAACGGTCGACATCTCCGGGATCGATCTTCTATTAGGCGCGTATGTAAAGGCAATAAAGTTAAGTGCTGCGGCATAGGGGGCGCTGCCTTCGATCGGCGCCAGATTAATTTCGTATTCATCCGAAGAATCGCTGCACGGCAATAGCAAATATTTGCAGCCTTCTATTTCGTTATATTTAAGTCCCATATATTCGATGGTTGGGAAGAGAGGTGGGGGTGGGAGCTAGGCGGAAGGGGGCGCCGTAATACGATGAGGACAGATTTGGATTGCAAAATAGGTAAAAATGCGCTCGAAATACGAGTCTCGCTTTGCATAATGCGCTGTATTCGCCATATTTCATAAAACGTAGATGCATTCCCACGTGGCTGCAGAAAGGCAAAATGGGATTTTATCGTGAGTTGCGAACGCAACGTCGATCGTAGAAGGGGCCTCTGCCGATACACCGGCTTCCGCTTCGTTTAAAACATTAAAAACATGAAACGAAATTGACGAAAATTGGGTAATATCGACATCGCTGAAATCCCATTATAAAAGCAGTCGGCGAATGACGTCTCGATTTCACGAACAGTTGAACTCGACGCACTTAGTGCACGCTTTTTGCGCAATAACGCTGGTTTAGTGCATGCCACAGTGCCCCCTAAACCAGTTGCACCTAAAGCGACGTCCACACTGGAGGAAACATGCAGGAACTTTTTGTTGCTAATTGCTGCCACTCGTTCTAGGAAACAAATTTTATGTAAACATCTTTATATATAAAGAAGAGATGTATGTATGTATGTGGTTTAGTGGGCGAAAAGTGTTTCCATGAAGCGCCTTTGCTGAAGTGGTATGAGGGTCGCTTTCAGCATGGGGACGCTGCGGTCATGATTCGTTGAATTCGTAAGTACAGTACAGCCTGGGCAACTTTGCCCGGTTTTTACGGCTAGCACTATACACTGTACATGTATATACCGGAACATTTTGCCCATATCGAAGGAACTTACTTCAGGAACATTTAACAGAAGTTCCATCTGTTCCCAATTTAGGCCGTCACGCAAGAGGAAAGTTATATCTGGAAATAAATTGCGAGAAATATGCATATGCAGTTCATGATAGCACTATTTCAAAGGGAAATATAAGTTAACTGTTTGAAAAACTTAATTTGTCTATTAATTCAAGTATGGTGGAGGGAATCTTTAAACGTAACCACGGAGGTGGTAGAACCTGTCATTCCAATCCACTTATGGAACTCCGAGCCCATTCGGATTCATTCTATTGGTCTTATTTCTTGCATGCCATTAGACGCTGGAACTCTCTTCCAAAGGATTGCCTTAAGCTTCACGAAATTTAATTTTGCGATGATGTTGGGGTCCGCACTGATGCGGTGGTAACTACCGAATAATTTGGGGCGATGGATTACACCCCCTAACACGTGGTATTCATTTACTGATAGTAGGGACTGAGTTGAATTGAATTGAACTAAACGAATGCACAGAGCAAGAAGGAATTATATCTTCCATGGTTTGCACGGAACATATTAAGCGCTACAATAAATTGAGATGGACTCGCCTAAAGAGGTTCCTCGAGAGGCCAGAATCAGCGGCGTTTGTCCTTGATACGACAACTGGTGGACTCAGACGTTGAGACACCATCTCAACGTGGCCTTCTCGTGCCGCGATGTGCAATGGAGTATCTCCGGCCTTTTCCGGTGCGTTGTCGCTGTGATCCGTCGGCCGCATCATTTCCACTTCATGGATGAACAAAAATTACGTATTAAAAATAGAAATATATCGATTACTACATACGTGAAAATATTCCATTCGTAGCGTTGTACGTGACATAGTTGTCAGAGTGACCAAAAGTAACAATAACCAAACGCAGGGTTCCGGCCCCCAGAAATTTCCTTTTGAACTACCCAGACTTTTCCATGTTTTAAAAAAATTTTCCTTGACCAATGACAAACAGTCAAAAATTGACACTGGAAAATATTTTTTTAAATTTACTAACGACAATTTTTGAAAATAAACATAGAGATTTTTTTAAACATTAAAACAAATTGCCGAAACTTTTTTGAAATAGGAAAATATTTGGAAAATCTTGCAAATTTGTACATGGAAAACG
>JAQGAO010004715.1:0-14677 GCA_034697705.1 Ommatoiulus sabulosus
CTTTGCACGTGAAGTAGTTCGAAAACCGAGAGCGTGAAGAGCACCACGCGCATCACGCGCGTGGTGCTCTTGGTGGATGTCCACCTTAAATGGCTGACAAAATGTACGGCCGTAAATGGTAATATATGACAAAATATATTCCTTATTTGTCCATATAATAGAAAGGTTTTCCATTTATACACATTGCGTTCTATAGCGCATTTCGCATAACGTCTATTTCTTTATACGGGTAATTTAATATTCGATTATACGAACGAATTTCCGAGTTCTAAAGCATTCAAGCAACGCTTCTTTGAAAAAATATCACAAATGAAACATTAAACAATCTTCGATAACGGTTTACATTATGTCAATTATATTTTGTACTTCGAGAGATGTGTGTAAAAAAAAACGTGGTAGTGCAAGTACATTTGTTTTCTTGCAACTTTTACTTATTGCTGAAATCATATTTTTTCTGACTTCTGATAATATGAACTACGCGGTGTTCGTCTTAACGAGGTTCGACTGTATGTCTTTTTCTGGCAACATTCGGAAACATATGCCATTTTTCACAAAATACTTACAAAATGTATGAATATTATGAAAATACGGTTTATGTCATTTTTCATAATTAACTGACGACATGAATTGTCATAAATAACATTTTTTCATACATGGCCGATCGTATTTATGACCGTATACGCGTATGACATTTTCTAGAAATACCAAAAAACTATGATTAATATCACAAAACTGCATCCAATTATCAGACACACATCATCAGAACTTGCCATCTGTTAAGAACTAATAAAGTATATATAAGCAATATCAATTAATTAGCCTTGTTCCAGACTGCAGAATTTGACTGAAACAGATGCTCTCTGCCTGAAGACACTGAAGAAGCTAGTTTCTTATTACCGGTATCTCCAAAGATCTCACACTATTACCAAGCAATACAATGTCCTCTGGCAATGATGTTGATGATGGTAGAAAGAGCTAATAGAGATTAGGCAATGTAAGAAGTGTTTAAATCATCAACTAACCCAGCAAAAGGTTGCCTAT
The DNA here is from genome assembly GCA_034697705.1 of Ommatoiulus sabulosus. Lineage (NCBI taxonomy): Eukaryota > Metazoa > Arthropoda > Diplopoda > Julida > Julidae > Ommatoiulus > Ommatoiulus sabulosus. Next base: position 1,042 of record JAQGAO010004715.1, read on the forward strand.
TTTGCCAGTAAAGTATGCTCAAAACACATACTTAAGATTTTGCAGCATGGTCAATCTTCGCAAAGTTATTGAGAAGGTTAATTGCAACCCAACTCTTGCACACACCCTCAAGCAGTAAATTTAAAGGGAAATTAAGTACGTAGGGTTTTTTTTTGATTAAACATAAATGCCATTTCTTGCCATAAAATGTTGATATTAATGGCGTTGTACACACCCTCAGCTTCACGAAATGATTACGCCGTTTGTACAGCCATAGTGAAGATGGAAGGTCAGTCCAATAATCGATAAAGACAGGCTTACGTATTCTGAACAAGCAAGCAACTTTAGACAATGTCAAGCTCTTGTAGAAATTTCCAGAAACACCTACGGTATGTTATAAAGTTTTGTTCAATGTTCATCAAGAAGCACATTGACGAAACCAACAATAATACAACATATTGATCACATAGCCAGAAGCAAGCCCATGTCGAAAAAAAAAAATTTCAAAACACATTTGAGAATATGTATAGATTGCAACACATGTAATGAATTTTAAAATTAATTTTGCGCCATTAAAATGCATTTTCAAAATGTAGTCTTATCTCTGAATTCTATATTCAATGCCTTTTAAAGTGCATGTTCATGTATATTCTCGTCAATGCATTTCAAAATATACTTTAAAATGTATCTTAAATGTATAACAACATGTATTTTGAAAAGCATTACATGCATGTGTTCCAATTTATACAGATTTCCAAATGCTTTCTTTTCAGCAGAAAAACGTTGTCAAAACAATGCTCCAAAAATGCTGTCAAAACAATACTCCAAAACGTTGCTAAAACAATGTCCCAGCAAAAAGAATGTCAACATGCTCAGAGAAATGCTCAAAAATGTTCTTTTTCAATTTACTGATAATTTACCATCATTATTTCAGTTTACTAATTCATCGATCACCTTCCTGTGAAATTGTGAAATGATAATACTTGTTGCAAAACTTATTCTGAACTGATGTTGATATCCATCTTTAGCTTTGAAGCTTACGATCAGTTTTTTTTGTCCATAAATATGTCTTCATTAGCATTTACTCAATAACAAAATACCAAAAATCGTTAAAGAAAATTATCAAAGCGAATGTTTATAATTTGAAAAATCTAATGCGTTGTTTGGTCCTGTTTACCATTTCCTCGTGAAGGGAGCTTCTCTATTCAAGCGAGAATTTCCCCATGGAGGTATATCCAAGCAACACCATAACCAGAAGCTACATGAAACAGAAACGCAACATACGGGCCCTTAAGAGAAGTCACATCATTCTTACAGCACTGCTGAAGGCTATGGTTACACCGCAACATATTCCAAGTGGACCAAAGCAAACTCCCAAAATTGAAATTTCATATTCATCTTCATAATGAAAGAATGCGCAGTTACCAGAGATGGCACTTTACAAGAAAGCTGCAGTAAACAATCAACCATGCTGATGGAATAGCTCTTTTGCGTGAGGAAAAAAAAGACAAAAATGCAACATAATCAATACTAACATGCACAGCTTTCCTAATAGCATCATGCTAACGATCAATGAACATAAGCTCGGTCGAGAAAACTGAAGCAAACCTGTTCAAGAAAAAAATCTATCAAGATTTCCAGATGATTTAACAACAGAGATTGAAAAATGAATTACTTATGCAAATATCATCCTTAAAAATGTGTTGCAAATCTAATGCAAAAACTTATTGTTTGTTGGAAAATGTGATTGTAAACTGACATTTGTTGAAAAATATGATTGTAAACAGATATTTGTTACTGACTGTAAATTGATATCGAATGCAAAATCAGATACATGTAGTAAAATTATATTTATTGAAAAAATGATTGCGAACCGGTGATGCTTGTTTCAAAATTTGACTGTAAACTGATGCCTATTGTGCTGCAAAAACGTAATCGTATTGTAAACCGAACAAAAAATTTTTTTGGAGAAACTTATTGTAAACTGATATTTGTTGATAAACTGATTTTGAAACTAATAAGTGTTGTAAAAAAACAAAACGATTGCTGACATACATGTATGTTTGTGGCAAAAACTGGCAAACCTTTGATAATTATTGCAAAAAGCTGATAAACCTATGATATTTGTCTTAAAAATAATTGTAAATTAATGTACGTGTGTTGCAAAAACTGGCTTGCAAACTGAAAGTATTTTTCGAAAACTGATTATTAGCAGATATTTGTTGCAAATCCTCATTGAAAAAAGAAGTTATTTGCAATAGAAATTTTATTAAAACATTTCTTGTAAAAAACTATATACCTTATTAAAAAAAATCGCACTTAGCAAACATCCATTGAAAAATGGTATCCTTTATCAACCAGATTTCCAATTCCTTCCCATCTTTGTCAATAACAACCTTTCAGTTTAATACTTATAAAAACTTTCTGTAGATGAGCATGCCCGATTAAGCCCAAAGATTATGCGATTAATGAAAAAGCGAAAGAAACTTCCATCAGTTTTGATAAAGCAATAGAACAAGCTTGAAGAAGTCCTTATCTCAAAGGCAGCATAAGCATAGACTTTTGAAGCTTGAAGAAAAAGTACATTATCTGATAAATAACCAATCGATTTTTGAGGACATGAAGTCAATCAGTTTTGTACTTTTTCTATCTGGACCATACTATTTTCTTCCAACACAATAAAATACTGAACTATTCTTTCAAAATGATCAACTTTTTTGGGAAAGTGTTTGAGATGTTGCCGTTCTTCTTGCAGACAATTTTAATAGAGGTCACTGTCAACATCACACCATAGAATTGGCTGAACCACACACTGATGGAAACAAAGATTGAAAAGTATTATAGAATGATAATGCAACAATGCTCTTAAGGAAGCACAATTCTTTAAAGTTTTTCGATGTCGGGTCAAAATACAACATCTTTCCTTTTCATTTCATGGATCTTTAATGTGTCCATTAGATCTTGTAAATCCCTATTGTAAAACGGAATAATATAGTTCTGCGTTAATATTTCCATTGATTTTAACTAGTTGTCCAGTGCCAAATGCAGTTATTCAGCCCCATACCATTACATAACATCTAGTTATTGGAATTGGGATTGGGATTGTCGAGTTTTCCAACACCATTTGTGCCCATCACTGCCTAAACGCTAAATTTTGGTTCAATCTGAAACAAGTAGGCGTGACGTGTAATCTGTGTGGCATCTGTTGTCGTACTTTTTGTACATGTCAGCAAATCCCATTCTCCATCTCTTATGTATTGGAGTTTATAAAGGCTTTTTGATGTTCAATGCAGATATCAAACCATTACGTGCGCTATTATACAAACCATCACACTATGGTTGTTGTATACAGTTATTGGAAATGGAGCTCGACTTAAGACGATTTGAAAATCCATGTAAATAATTCAGAATCACAATTAATATTATTTAGTGTTGTTTATCTCGTCTTGAAATCAATTCTTAATTTATGTGAACAATTTTTGAGTCACTGTATATGGCATTTGCTGACATGTTTGTATTTTATCTATATTTCCCACCAAGGATCTAATATTCTCGACATACATGTACATGTATATGTGGTGTTTTCATTTGCAGTGGGAAAACAGGACCAAATTGATTACGCTCTATTGCGGATCGTTCATTTATCGATTAATTTACCCAATACAAGCGCATTAAATGGTATGCAATAACAAGCTAAAAGGTAGTAAATATCCTATAAAAGTAGGGAAAATTGCCTAATCGAGAAAGTCTTTATGGGTCATAATATTTTACTGTCGATTTGACAGAATCGTTGATTATTCTGGCTATTTTCTGCTTAGAGTTGCTTTTAAAAATAATTTCAACAATAATGTTAATTACCTCTTTATATTTAACCTACAAATGGCTAAGATATTATACTTTCTCGTTCGACGACGCAATTCTGGTCTTTAGATCTTTCAAACCCATTACCAGTCTTTTCCTATAAAAAGAAATTATCTATTTGATAAATTAATCAATAATTTACCTGATGAATTACATTGTCATTTTGTAACTGAATAGCCATTTCATTAATCTTTAATCAATGCTGATAATCACCGTTTAACTTTCATTTAATGACCATAAATTTAGCTAACGTTTCAATGCGTGAATTAATAATGCGAAAATGGTATTTATGAGACATTAATGTCAGCTAGATTTGTTGAAGCTTCTTTTGGTTAATGGTTTTTCATACACTTATTTTCAAAAGATTACGCAGGGTGTCCAGAAAATCATTAAGAATATACAGTATATGTTACAATACAGAACAGGTGATGAGGACAATGCTTTATCTATGGTGTACATTTCATGTAAACATGTCCATACATGTCCATATTATTATAAACCTTGTCATGTACAGTATCTTCATTATTTGGCATCATCCAAACACGTAAGCTTGATACTTCTGATACACATACTGTATAATGTTTTTCATGGCCCTAGTGTCCAATGTTTGGTTTGGCTCATATGCCCACATGTCCATTGTTTGTATGGCTCATACATGTGCAACATTTGGAATTGCCTACAAATGTGCAATGTTTGGAAAGATCCATACATCATATACATGTACAACGTTAATTGTAATGATGCAAACATGTAAAACATTAGGTATCACCCATCCATATCCAATATTTGGTAGGAGTCATTCATGTCCAATGTTTGATATTACACATACTGCAGGTACATGTACATTATGTTGTATGACCTATACAAGTCTGAAATTTCTGGTAATACTCATACATATCCAATATATCAATTATATTGTCCAATATATTCTAAATCCTTGACCGAGCTCCGTGCTAAGGCGGATGCTTACTTTTGGTCCTTCTTTTTGCATGCGATTACACGACGGAATAATCTTCCTAAAAATAGTTCCGATTTGTAACAAATTCAATTTAACAATGATGCATAAAGTCGATCGCAATTGACGTAGAAGCATTCTCCTGAAAATGGGCGAGAACCCCCCCCCCCTACCACATGGCTTTTATTTGCTGAATGTAGGGTACTGAGTTGAATTGAAAATTGAATTGAATATGAAATGACCCATACAAGTCCAATATTTGGAAAAACCCGAGCATAAGCATAAAAAGTCATTTCTTTAAGCTTGAAACAAAATCCTTCCTCGTTTTACCAACTAATTTAATGCAAGAAAACCTTTGTCAATTTTTTTTAAATATTCTGAGAACAAATGTTACATGATGCTTAATGTGATTAAAGTGTTTTTATACAAAAGTTGGATTTCAAATTCAACAAAGATGCTACGTGTACAATAAACGGAAAATTTCTTTTTCACTTAACAATCTTAAATCTTCAAAAGCTTTAGGAAGAGCAGAAGAATTTTTCCACAAAGTAAATCTTTTCTCTAGAGTAACAAAAAGGTAATTTCACGCAATTTATAGGCGCTAGTAATTGCTACTCATTTGCTGGCGCTTAATTGTTAGCTAAAAACAATGCACTTACTGTTTTATGCATTAATTAAGTAACAATTAAGACATTCTACTGCAGTTTTCGAAATTCAAGTGCTGCAGAATCACGTCTATAGTTAAATACTGATTTTGCAAAAAAGTTAAACATTATTATTAATAGGTATAATAACTATTATTTTAATTAAAAATAATAATTATTGTTATTGGCCATTTTTAATTGGTTAAAATGTAGGATAAATCGTTTCAATAAGCAGTAATTATACATCTTCTATAAGGGGGAAAAAGTAGATTTTAGAAGAAAATATCGTAATATCGAAAATATTCGTTTTTGGAAAAATCATTATTTTAACAGGACAATGTTGTTGTTTTTGTGGTAAATTTCTTTCTTCAAAAAAGGAAGAAAATTACAAAAAATTACAACAAGAAAATTTTCGTTTTCATCGGAAAATGTTGCCTCGTTTTTATATACTAAATTATTTTATTTGAGAAAAAACGTATCATTGGCAAAAATTGGAAGAAACATATTCATTTTTAGTAAATAGTTATGGTTTTTCAAAAACAAATTGTTGATAAATATTAAACAATTTGATTTTGGTCACGTTATCTCAGTAATAACTGTATGTAAGAATAAAGTAGATTTTTGGACCAACATCAATCCATAAAAGGTTATCACTCATAAATGCTTATATTTCATAAATGCAATGACTCGTGCTTTTATATAGCATTTTCTGAATGTTTGCCAGATGCCAAAATTCCAAAGGAAGATGGATTAGTCCAGAAATGTCCTTTTCAAAGGACGTTTTTAGTTAGGATAATAAAAAGAGAAACGAAAATAAAAGCAAGAATGTGAAGAACGTTTAGCAGTGAAACCAACTAAAGTATTTCTAGGCAGAAATTTATGGTGAAAACAAGCAAGCTTATTACCCTCGGTTTCAATTTGCCTCTCTCCAAAATCCCTGAAGTTCGCTGAACAATACAAAGAATTTAATTTCAGACTTAAGAAATTTCGCATCTATTATCTGCCTTACAGAATAGGAAAATAAAAAACTTTGCAAACATCAAAGAATGACTATAACTTAGCTAGGATAAACTTTATGAATTTATGAAACTTCACACTAATTTCGTTGGCAAATTACTAGGAAAAGCTTTAAGTATTTTATCAAAAATGAAAGAGCTTAACATAATTTTACAGTATGCCATATTAATTTAACATAATTTTACAGTATGTTATATTAATTTAACAATTTTATTCGAAATTCGTAATTGTTTTTATAAAATTAACGTACAAAGTACACGGTGTAAAAATGATAATAAGAATCTTCCAATAATACAATAACTTAGTAATCATCTTTATAAATTATCGCGAAACATTATTTGATTATTTGAATAAAATAAACTTTCTCATTGGCTAACTTCTTATACCTAATATAGTTTTTAATAAAATAATCTTTATTACTGACAGACCCTGTATATAGAATAATATTTTCATGTATTATTAGTAATTAACTCATTATTGGTACATTTTACAATTTTTTGTACATGAATTTTTTATTCATCCTTTTTATTTAGAATTATTTAATACACTCTGCATGTATGTGCATTCAGTATCAATAAATGTAAGACTTATATCAACATTTATACACTACAACCTTCCATTCCATTAAAAAATATTTAACTTTAATTTGTGGCGTCATATTTTTCTAAAACATTTGTAACAATCTCTGAACAGACAACAGCATCATTTTTCATTTATATGAAGAGTTATAAATACAGCAATTTTTTCTAGTATATATTGCTAAAGTGTTATAGAAATGGATTGTTGAAACAATCGATCTTTGTTAGATCTTTGTTACTTTTATTACGTAATATACACGTATGAAGTAAAAGTAACAAATATAGATCTATCCAGTCTACAACTGTGGGGCTAAGTCAGTAAGTTCAAGCTGATAGGGAGTTTCACGAGTTGTTGATAATGTCAAGAAAATGCAATAAAACAACTTTTCTTGTTTGCAGATTCAATTACGTTGCCAAGATCAGGACAAGAAACACGCTGCGATATACCTTATAAAATAACTGGATGGATTTTGCTGCAGTTTTGTGAACAATTCAATTTTTTTTATTTTCAAAATTGACTTTTTTCTTTATCAATTTCTTTAACAATAAAAGTCTTTCATTGGCGATGTTTGAAATTCGTTCTTCCAAACATGGACAGAAACTATTTTTAATTAACAGTTGATTTTTAAAGCTAGAGACACGTTTTTTATAAAACTTATTTTTTTTTTTCATAAACTAACTATATAGTTTTTTTCTTCACAAATTGATACATTTTCAAAAACTAACTTCTTCAACAAAAAAACGACAATATTTGAAATAATATTACAAAAATCTATGTAAATTAAAAAATGATAAATGCCACTTTTATTAAACTATGAACTTTGTTTAGTTTGACGAATTTACTTAAATACGTTAAAAATACATAGTATGTATTTGCGGTAATGTTAAACGGCTAATAACCGTAATTGGAAAATTCCAAATAGTAAATGCTCAGTGAATACATTTTAAAACATTATCTAAGAACCATATATAATTCTAAAGTGTTGACGTACGCCTTTTATGAATGGCCCTAATCAGCTACCATTTCATCAAAACACATTATCAATGTATCAGAATTGCAAGCAAGCAAAACTTCAAATAGCTACAAATTGATATAAATTGAATGCTTTTAATGCTAATGAGATAAGCCGATTATGATTTCAACTTACGGCTTATTGTATGCTAAACCGAAAACCGCAAATTGATTTCGGAGAGATTTGATTAAATAAATACAGTACCTTATTTCAATTCGTCAAATACTCATTCAAAATAAAGCCTCAGCTCCAAGCTTAAATTAAATCAACGTATTTTCAAAAAAATCAATTACCAACATCTGTTATTGAAAGTTCAATGGCTGTTTTTTAGGGTTGAATGGGAAACAAATTTTCAGGTTCCCATCAACCTGAATTTTTAAGACAAATATACTAGTAATTTTGTTCAAGAATTATCAATTTAAATGTCCTTATCATAATCGGATATATTGCGGTGATACCAGATGCTATTTCTTATTATAATAAGAGTTGATAAAAAAAAAGTTGAATGCTATTCGAAATTTTGAAGGTATCGGAATTTTGAAAAACAACCTATCAAAATTTAGAAAATAAAACATTCAAAATTTCGAAATATTGAAGAAAAAAATCGAAATTTCGACATTCGAAATTTGTAAAAAATAAATTCAAATTCTAAAAATATTCTTAACATTCGAAATCCTGAAAAATACATTTGAAATTTTGAAATCAAAACGTTTGGCACAAATGCTTGTACAGTATATACAGTACAAACAATATAAATTTTTACACGACCGGAAACGTACGAAAAAATAACATTTCCAGTTGAGTAAAACATGTTGATTTTGTTTACTTATACTGGTGCATGTCACATGTTTTTACAGCGCTACTATGTCCTACTCGCTAAATTTATTTTGAAGTGTATCACAATGTTTCAATCTGCAGATTTCCAAACGCATTTAGAAATTCATTTCTTTTCAATGTGGGTAAAAGAGGAAGGAGTAGATAGATGGCGCTGTGCGTTTTTTAGATTTAAAAAAAAAAAAAAAAAAAAAAAAAACAACAATACGTTCATTCATTCGTACATAAATCCAATCCGGATACAACTAAGTTACAACCTTCGCGCTAAATCTTTACAATATACGTGACTTTTATGTAGCAGAAAACTAAACAGGTGTATCACTCAAATGCACATTTCCGGAAGCTGCGTTTACCGCGGGGTGCCGCTTTAATTCACATCAAATACGAGCATAGCGTTCGCTGTGTTGGGAAAATAAACGAAATTGTGTTGTAAATAACGACGCGAACATCAATTTACGAGAAAGCGATGAAACTCAGCCATAAAATCACATTAAATGCGACGAGAAATACAATGAGAAATGCAATTGAGAATGAAAAGCGGAAGTGGAGACCGGTGAATACAGTACATGGTGTGATAAAAATTTAGCATACAAAATGTGGATATGAAATGCATTTTAAAATTCCTTTCAAAGTGTTTGATGCAATTCAAATTATAAAATTCATTTCAAATTGTAAAACAACATTTAAAAATATACTAGTATTAACAAATTCATTACTAAATGCAATTGAAATTTTAAAATAAATTTCAGAAAATAAACGTTTTCATTACAAAATTCATTTCAAAATATATTAAATTCATTAAAAATGCATTATGATATGTAATTTAAAAAACATTTTGTAATGCATTACGAATTTTATCATACAGTATATGCATTTACCGTTGTCGTTTCATGAACGCAGGTTTTCAAGAGTAATTCCAACATTTCATATTTTTATAATAGTTTTAATAAATTTTATGGCAAGCACTTCCTCTATTTTGGCTAACAGCCAAAATAGTCTTTTATTATTGTTGACATTTTTCTTGATTAAAAAAATGACTTACGGTAAAATGTTTTCTGGAAAATTTATGTAACACGGTTAGCATAACTCAGCGCGTAAATAACAACAGTAAATTTCCATTTCCGTTATTCGCAATTTTGTGAAAAAGTGACTTAAGTCAAGATATTGTACGCAGCTAAGCAAGGTCTTAAATCTTTCTTCATATACGAATTTCAAATTACTCTTGAGATTTGGAATATGAAATTGAATAACTAGAGGCGATCTGGCAGAACTGAATAATTCATCGTGGGAGTGTTGGCTAGGAAAGTCGATATTAATAGTGTTTTTCGACAACTGCGCAGTATATACATGTATTCTCTGAAATAGCCCGATTGGAAAACTTTTATATGGTCCAAATAGGGCCTAATGTGGTTAATATGCATCAATTATCTGGACAGATATGGTCCATATGTGGCCCATTTATGTGAAAATATGGTTTATATGAGATTCTAATTTGTCCAGGTATGGTCCATATATAGCACAATTTAAGAAAAAATCATAATATAAAACATCTAAACAAATCCATATACGGCACGATTTAAGAAAAAATCATACATAAAACATGAGTTTAGGATTAAAAAATCATTAAAAAATTTCAAAATAAAGCCATATATGGCCAGATGTAGTCCATATAAAGCATATATCATTGAGTGAAGTAAATACCTGATTGTATTTCTGCATCGTAAGGCAAGTATAAATTCAACATTGATTGCAAAACTGGTGACATTGTTTATATCTCAATTGAATTTAAGTTATTACAGCATGATGTACGTAGGCAATGGTTGATAGGCATATACATGTATGTTCACAACTGGGCATACACGCATTTTGAACATGCATAGCTTGTCATAGGAAACAATATCCATATCTGGAGATATGTCCCACATTAAGGACCACATATAAACCTATCTGCCCATATATGGCATATACAGTATGTATACATGTATGTCCAATTTCTGGTCTGGCCAAATATGGTATGTATGGCCCATATCTGTAATAATGTCCAAACATGTCCAATTTCTGGTCTGGCCATATATGGGATGCGCTATATATGACCTGATTTTTTCCACCCTGGAGTTCAAACACTTGTTTATTTACTGTAGTAAAAAAATGCAAGACTTTACAGTTATTTAATCAACCAAGATTTACTAAGCAGAAATTACGAATAGGCAACCGATTATCCAGAGTCGGATTCACCGGAATAATTTGCATAATATAAAAATGTTAAAAATTAAAATTATATAAAAAATTGTAATTCATCTCAAGATTTAAAAAATACATTTCGCACTTTCAAAACTGTATTTCGCAATATCAAAATACATCTTGAAATACACCTCTCAATGTATGTCGCAATATCAAAATACATCTTGAAATGCACTTCGCAATGCGCATTTCATTACTACAAATGCTATACATTGAAAAGCAACGCATTTCAAAAACGCAATTGAAAATACAGTACGTACACCCATGGCTTGGAACATTGTAATTCATTTTAAAATTCTTTCGTTTCTGCGTTATAAAATGCACATTGCACGAGAATACTTGCAGGAAAGAATACCTTTTGAAAATGCATTGAAAGCTAGTAGCGCAACTTCAAACTTGTTTTCTCAAGCGTTTCCAACAAAAAGTTCAAGCTTTGTTAGTTTTGTTTTCAATGTCACCCAAGGGCTACATCTTTACTTCTTACTGGACCAACAATGATGTCCTGACATTTATTTGTCACATTACAACGTTGTTGTTGCCGTTTTCATTTCCGGATTTACTCCATTATCCAAAAACTACGTTCTCGCATTGCGACAGTTACCTTTTTCCTAGCTATGTCGAATTTTTGCTTACTTCGTTATTAAACCCATGGCTAATAAAAGGGTAATGCAACAAGTTCATGGCACTAATATGTGCTACAATTCAGTGTTGCATTAGAACAGCAGTAAACATAGCCAAGTCCAGCAATGATCACAAACTATTATAAGAAAGTTTTCTTAAAAAAATACAATATGTAGTAAACTTTCAATTATTCGGGGTCGGATTCATATGGATTTTATATTACACCAGGCATTACTCAACAAAGTAAGTCTAGAAGAAAATGTTAAGCATAACATTAACAATTTCTTGAAAACTGCACAAGTACTAAAATAAGTATTGTTTCCCAAAACCGATTAAACATGACAATTTCTATAAGTAAAAACAGTTGTATTGTATATAATTTTATCAAAAAAATGTATTCTAAAATAATACGTGAAAATAAATTTACATCATTCTTTAAAAAATTTACATTTAATCAATTTTTATATATTTTTTTAAAAATATTGTTTATTTTTAATACAATCATATATTTGCTTATAAAAGTTTTTTTTTTGGAATTGTATCTTTATTTTAAAAACCAACTACTCCAAATAAAGACAATTTTTTCTAAATAGTTAATTTTTTTAATGTAATAAATAAATGCGTTTGATGTTGAACGTCGTCTATTTATATTTATATCAATATGGCATTTATAACGTTCTCTTGCATTTTTGCTATAAAATGCTGTTTTTCCAAAAACAATTTTTTTTATATACATGTAAAGTTACGTTTTTTTTCTATTTTTAAAGTTAATATCGTATTTATGATTTTCTCACATTTTGCGAATTATCCAATATCGATTATCCGTAAAATTTTACTTCCCATTCTCCCTATATAACCGGCAGCCTGCTGTACAAAAACATTTCACTAAGTCGGAATGAAATAGAAAACTTACTCAAAATTTTCAAACACAATTGGAAGCAGTAGCAGCGATTGAAAGCCGAGTCCATTGAGAGCGTTATTGCCATTCCAAGATCCAATGGTCATCGTGATCGGACATCAATAAATAAAATTCAATTACACGCTCGTGACAAACCGCAAAATGAAGAATCGTTGTAAAAGGTCAAATACTGGTCGGCAGACACGTATCACGCATCGCTGAAGTCCATCCGAGCGGTCATTGATGCGTGAAGAAAACTGACCAATAGCCAATGGTCAACATTCAGGGCTACCAGGGACGGTTTGCATAATTGAAAGGGTTTGAATGCGTTGCAGATGACGCTACCTGTCGTCCAAATAAGTTTCTGCTTTCATTGAGCGATAAAATGCCAGGTTAAAAATGACCCATGTATATACATGTACATACTGTGCGTGTCCTTATATTGCCCATATACCAGTAAAATGCCAGATATGTCAGATAATCTTCATACATTGTCATTCACCTTCTCTTATGAAAAACCAGACCAAAAATTGCCCACATATAGCGCATTACATTGTTATACATATTGACATACACCCCGCATAAATTAGCATAATTACCTTTTATGATGGAAAATTACGATGTATGGCCAAACCAAACATTGTCCATATATTGTTTATTGCTAAATATGGTCCTACACTTCCCATAAATTACCACAACCATCTCCATGGAAAAATTTGATGTATGGCTAGACCAATTATTAATTAAGTTGCGAGACTCATGTTGGAATACCACGTTCTAATGTTGCAACATCTCCAGCTCATGTACATGTAAGTCCCATAAGGACGCTGGCAAAACTAGTTTGCCAGCATTTAGCCAGGCGGCGCTCTTTTAGTAGAGCGTGCATGATGCGTTTTTATTTACATAGCGCGTGTGCAGTTATGAAATGTTAGCACGCGCCTGTATTCTCGTTTGGCTTGTTCCTTTTATCAGTTCTAAGCTGTTCATTTTCGTGA
>JAQGAO010004716.1:0-14675 GCA_034697705.1 Ommatoiulus sabulosus
TGCGAAATAGTTTTATTTCCTGAACTACAGTTCGTTGGAGTTATCCCCTGATGTAATGCATCGCGTGACTTCCAATTGCTGTATACAATTTCATCTTTAAACACCTGTTTAAATAACGCGCAATCAAGGTTATATGCCATGCCATATGACAGAGTCTATACAGATAAAAACAAAACTTCCCATAACAAGTAAGTTGTTATCGATTCATAGCAGTTAAGAATGGGCCCGTATAAGCTCCTTATTCTAAATCATTTCTCGACGATCGTATTTCTAGGATGTGGCTAAAAATGCTTTCGCTCGAATTAAATCTTTAGTTCGTGCTAAATATCCATTACGTAAACCGATCAGATACATGGATGCCGGCTTTTTTATTTGATCAATTCTCCTTGATTTCTCGCATGACCTACTGCGTCGAGCGCGTTAATTTCACTCATTTTTAAGTCTCGTAATCCGGTTCTGTGTATTCGCGCGATGCGTGTTCGGTTGAATGACCCTCGCTTTATTTACATTTCATTTATTTTTATTTGGTCTGTCGTTTTTTGTGTGTGAAATTCATGCAACGCGATACAGCAATGTATTCGCACCGTCCCGTGTTCCGCACCGGCGATTAGAATTTCGACGCGAAAAATACGAGAGGTGACGTTACGTTTTTACATTTTCCCACATTGGAATTCGGATCGATCGGTGCGAATTGGATCCGATTTTAACTGGTTTTTTTATCGTATTTTTATTTGTATACGCGAATACAGTAATGACGATACCCGATTCCACTGCATGGTTCTTGCGATGTCTGCGAATTGTTTTCCACACTTCCCAATTAAGCTCTGGTTTTAATTCGAACAATCTCTATGAGTTATATGGAAGGTTATTCAGCTTCAATTCGATAATGTAACCATATCGACAGTTCCAAAATAGTTCATCTGCAAAGCCTGTGCTTAAATTGGGTATTAGATAGCACTAACCCCTATCTTGTCGTTTACACTTCAGAGAAAAAGACGATATATCTCAGTTTAAACCCACTTACGAGCATCATCAACCGTGGGCGCAACGCCCGTTGGTGTCTTAGTGTGAGAACACACTGAATGCTTATTGCAGGCGCTTACTGTACTCGGTGTACACTAGCGCCACCAAGCGGAATAAGAATGCGTGACGCGTTTTAAATGAGGGCGTTCACAAAGAAAGCTTAGCCGAGCCAGGCTGAGCTTACAAGAAGCGCTGATAAGCTTTCAAGAATGTTTTTAACATTTTTTTTTTGGAAATCTGAAAGCAGATTGGTAAGACCCAGATCACTGTTGGTCAAAAGTGACAATCGTAGTGATATCTGCAAACCAACAGGTCGGCGCTGCAGTGTTTTCCCACCCCAAAAAGCGGCGAGTGAACCTTTTCACTTTATTAAGTATACAGCATGGTAAAGTGTTCTGTTTTTGAAGATTGTTCCATAGCGGTATTTGGAAGGATGCGAAGTTTTGTCCGAAGTGGAAGTAAATTTACTCAAGAATAAAAGGTACATTACATGTTGTTGCTCGTAATGCACCGCCATCACGGTTGCTACGAATGGGTAATGATGACGCCGGTCAATTTCGGCCGCGTGACCACTGAGTAGACGCGCTTTATGTTTCTCGTGCACGGCCTAGAGTAGACTGATCACGATGGACCTTAAGTTGCCGGACACTTTATATCTCCGCGGCGCTGCTTTAATGCGTTCCGGTCATTTGCCGTGATGGTTCATGATGCTTTCTCTCGTTCGCTGACCACTCTTCAGTCATTTGGCCAGGCTGTTCACGTCTAATGGGCATATATCGCTGCGAGCCTCTTCATTTGTTGATACTGTACTCGTTTCTCCTTTTATTCTCGTTCGCTGTTGGAGTGGGCGCATTTCATCCGCGTTGTCCACTCTGCTTGACCATTTCCGATTTTATTCTTTCTTCATATTTTTTTTTTTTTTTTTTTTTTTTTTTGGTTTTGCGGTTTCCTTGTTTACGAAGTATTCTCCATCAATGAGATGACATTGTTCCTATCTTTCGGGTCGAGAGAGGTTAATTGCCACTTTTGTTGTTCTGTTTTCGGTTTATGGTCATCACGATCATGTCCCTTTAATTGGACTGAACTTCTGCCATGTCATCAGGATTTTTTGGTCATTTTGTTTTATCTTATACACAAGGATTATCCTTTTTTTCCCCTCGCTTTGTTACATTCGATTGTGGCAGTTTTTCTTTCTTTCTTTTCCGAAATGCCTCGATTTAAGATTCAGTGCATGTAAGCTAACAGTTTCCTCATTTCTTGTTTCAAAATAATTATTGAAAAAAATCAGATCGTTCTTTCGACTTAGTAACAATTTTTTTTATCATGATTATTTCGATTTTTATTTTTAAAATTTTACGTTCGAATCATGTTTTACGAGAAAGTTTTCGAGTTACAGTACGAACTAAAAATGACACATTCCCTCTTTTTGTGAACTCAATTATCCCATTGTATATTCTTTTCACTTTTCGATCTTAGGGTGAGAACACACTGAATGCTTACTTTCGACGTGCTTCTTTCATGCTTATTTTCATCTTCTTGTGCGTGATGGTCAGTGTGCTTGGTGGCGCCACTGCATGCGTTATGCTAGGTGAAACATTCCGCGTAAACCCTTCCACATGCGCATTAGCATCTCATGATTAGTGCATGCAGGACACGTTGTTACGGTACATAGGCGGCATACAATCGATGATGGCTACACTTTTGACCAATAGGGATCTGTGTGCCACTCTGTGCCTAATCTTACAAATCTGCTTTCAAATTTCTTGAAAACTTATAAGTATTGTCAGGACCCAAGGTTCGAGGGTCCTGATATCCAAGGTCATGATAGGAATGTGGAGGAACATTCCTGGAAAGGCAGAATATTAGCTATGCGAAGCATGAAGAGAAGCATCTATGGAATGTCTAAGGAAAAGAAGCAAGACTCCCGCCAGGTCAAAAGGTCGTCTTGGACCCAGGATAAAAGGAGCAACGACTCCCCAGGTCGGGGAGTTCGTGTTTGGAGCTGAACGTGAAAGGACGTCTCTCGTTACCTGCGTAAACCCGGATGAGGGTGGGCGCATTCGCGGATTGTAAGCCCTTGTTGGGCAGTTTGCTGTTTATTCTCTTGTCAGTGACCTGTTGTCACTTTATTGTATTTAGTCAGTCCCGTTGGACTCTGACCCGAACTTTGTATGTTGGCCAGGAGAAGGCCTGTGATAGTGTGAAGTGGCACCGGTTGTGCCCAAATAAACGGTTTGAACTTTACCTGCGGAGTCGTGTATCCGGTTATTTCGGACCCTGGTTGGCAACAGGGCCATTACACTTGTTTTCAATTTCTAGAACAATGATCCCTCTCCTAAAATTACAATTTCAGAACTTTTTTTGCTTTCTATTTAATTTGTTGGTTGGTTAGTAGTGGAAGTTTTAGGGCGCAAGGGCTTCACGGGCTATAGTATTCAATTTTTTAACAGCTTTTTCAATTCAAATTACTTTAATTTAATTCCAATTTAAAACACTTTTCTCCTTAATTAAAGAGCACGATATTTTTCGTAGATCGATTTTTCCGATTATGGATTTTTCCATTGACTAGTTAGGGATATACACGCGCGGTCGTATATCAGATTACGTTTTCTGAACTTAATACATTGTTGCATTTTGAAAGCTCGATATTCTATTTCCGCAAACTGTATTCCTTTACACATTCTAAATATTGATCATTTATTTTTAGAAACATTTTCCGTCCCCTACGGTAGGCACTTCGTTCAAAACGTCTTTCTTCCCCCAAATCCACGTGCCGAGCAAAATGCAACGGTACTTTGCAGTATTCTCCAGGCTCACCGATCAAGTTTTCTCAAAAACTTTTTGAGTGGAATTATGCCGCACTGCATCTGTATCGATTTTCTCAGAACACGCTTGTCTAAACACAGACTCGATCGAAGCGAGTCAAATGTGCTAATTGGCATCACATTTTAAAAGAAGGCTCAGAGTGTGCAGCCAAAATGCCAAATTTTGCATTTGCTTTAAGGCAATTGCATATCTGCAAAATCTGAAATGCGCACATTTCAACGAAAGGCTTTTAAAAAATGGCCCACATTCCGGCCACTTCAAGGTTCCCCCACCCAATATTTTCCCGATTCCAAATCGACCACGAGCGTGATTTTCGGGCTTGATAATTCTAGCTTTCCGAAAATGAAAACCGCAACTAGAGTGTACTTTTGGCCCCTGAGGCAGGCCATATATCAGATTAAAAAATAAATACATAGACAATCCCAAATTGTACCTCAGGAAACACTGCCAAAAAAGAGAACTAAAATTTGGGTTCCTTTCGTAAGTGTAATTATCCCACACACTCGTACAGTAATTGCCAGTCAAGGCTGTGCCGGCAAACTTCATCGCTAGATATGCAGATATTGTAGTTTGATTTATCTCAATACAGTAAAGGCCGCTTACAGTAATTCGATCACGTTGGTTCCAGCGATTTTGATCGAAATAAGCGATGAATGTCAAAAACACGCCAAGCATTGACATTATCAAAATAATTTGCTGTGTTTTAAAAATTCATATATTTAATCGTAGGCTATATATGTATTTACATATTTTTAAAATGATATTTGTTTTAAAAAAAAAGTCATAATTAGTGTTTGATGAGGCTTGCTGCAACGGCGGAATTTCCATCTGAAAATCCATCTGAATACATGCAGCCGCTGATGCACACTTACGTCGTCCAAACTTGTCCATGTTTGTATTGGTGCGGCCACACCGAAGCAAACAGCAAACAAAAAACCACAAACATACGGAGCCCCGTAACAGACGATTATCTTTTTTTTTTTTTTTTTTTTTTTTTTTTTTTGTACGTAATGACGCAAAACGCGTCATTTGACGGCTTCCTAATGGCTGCGTACAGACGGAAGCAAACAAAAACAGTGTTTGTGTTTGCTGTTTGCTCCGAAATTTCTGCTGTTTGCTTCGGTGTGGCCGCACCTTATGAAAGCTGTTAAAACTTGTTTCTAGTGTTTGCGTTATGTAGACATGTGGCGAGTTGATCGAATTAAGCGATGAGATGATCCATTTAAGCGGCTTTTTACGATAGGGCAGTATAGGAAAAAAGCCGTTTTAAAGGTTTTGATTGAATAAAACGGCTGATCGGATTAAGCGGCTTTCATTGTAATGACAGTTCCTCTAGAGGCAATTATTTACAAGTTTTCGGTTGATTGCACCATTTGATCGTAACGGTCTCAGAACCTTTCAAACAACAAGATTATTAGTCAGGGATGATACAGCTGCGGTGTATTTAATTAGTGAGTCACGCGTGGCTTTAATCAACTTGGTTATTGTTTTCCTCCCAGTTGCTGGAAAAGTCCAAAATAATCGGTCATAACAGTTTACCTGAACGAACTGGTGTGGCAAACATGCAGCAGCAGTTCGTCTGGGATAACGTTCCGCATTCAGACAGAAGCTTTACCAATTTGCACTTTGGCAGTCGCTAAGTCACGTGTGCTAAATCGACACGCTAATTGGCTCAGAAAGTGCACGTGACTTCGCGACTGGCAAAGTGTGCTTCGCTAAATTTTTGATTACCCCTATTGTTTGCTTTCGATTTTAATGGCCTGTTAAAATACAGTCGGCAACTGGCATTAGTACGACTGTCTACTGCATTTGTTTATACAGTTTAGTGCACTTGCTGAGAGAAATACGGATGTTATCAATCGTTGGAAAACCCGAGGTTCAAAACCTTAGCTGTCTCGGGATGTATTTTTTATTTATTTTTCATACAAACACAAAACCCAATACACAACATGGACGACTGGTTTTCCATTCTTAGATGGATTTTTTCCATTGACTAGTTAGGGATATACACGTAATGTAGCAGACTTTCATTATTCGTGATCTATCACTCTGAATCATAATTGTACTCAGACATAAGCTTTACGGATCTTACTTTGGCAGGCGTTAAGTAAAGTGCACAAAATCGACACCCCGGATTAAAAAATTCACTCAAGGTTATCTGTTTTATTAAGTACTGCAGAGTGTCTTTTTTGCCCATCATGTGACTTCACGGGGAATATTTTTTTCCCAAATTCATTTTCGCTCAAATACCACTCCAAAGTTGATAACGGGTTTTTACCACGGAAAAAATACAGTTTTCACCCAAATTCAATTTTTTTAGGTGTAACATTTCGAATGTCTCAGCTGAAGTCCCAACCACCATACGTGCGGTCAGCAAGTATGTCCAAAGAAAAACCGCCCAACAGAGGCTTCAACCCGAGTCTATTCCCAATTAACAACAACAAATTCAGACTCCGATTAAAAAGTTCCTCAGCGCAGATTCCGATCGGCATGGGCATCATCTGG
Source organism: Ommatoiulus sabulosus (assembly GCA_034697705.1). NCBI lineage: Eukaryota > Metazoa > Arthropoda > Diplopoda > Julida > Julidae > Ommatoiulus > Ommatoiulus sabulosus. Next base: position 6,355 of record JAQGAO010004716.1, read on the forward strand.
AAATCCGAGGTTCAAACCCCGGTAGGGGAATATTTTTTTTTTTTCCTAAATTCATGTCAGCCCAAATACAGTTTCAAAGCAGAGAACGAATTTTAGCCATGTAAAAACACAGTTTTCACCCAAATTCAATTTTGTAATCGTCAAATTTCGAATGTCACTGCTGAAGTTCCAATCACCATACGTGCGGTCAGCAAGTAAGTACATGTACGTCCAAAGAAAAACAACCCATTCCCAATCTATATCTATAGATATACAATCTAATTCTCAGGTAACAACAACGTATTCCGATTCCTAGGTGCTATTTCATCAAGCACAACCCGAGCAAGATTCAAAATTCGAACATTTCGCCTTAGGCCTAACTCGTAAACATGGCAAAGACCCTGACCAGCTAATATACTAGGTGATGTTTCACTTACTTTCAGGGCGAATTTCTCCCCCGTTTTCTTGTGGAAACACTCGACCACCTTGCCGTTAATCCCGAGTCCGAGCACGGTGTTGGAAATCTGATAGTCGTTGGAAATGGGCGCCGTTTTCGGCTGCAGCGCCTGCCGATTGCCGAGTACGAAGTCGGCGTTGGTCGGGATGTGGCGAGGGGGGGCCCCGCTGGCGTTCTGCATCATTTTACGCGAGATTTTGCGGGCTAGTTTTCGCAACGAAGTGACGACGCGACACCGCTGCACCAGTTCGCCGAGATCATCAAAAAATCCTTCCGATTTGGTGGAAAAACTGGAGAAACCGAGAGTCGAACCGCAGCCAGCAGCCGCCCACGAACCGAACTCGGAGTAAAATGGCGCAATCTCCGGAAATGACGGCGTCGCCATCATGCCGCGTCACTTCCGTCGCGCGCGGGCACGAGACTCGCGCGAGAACTTCGTGCACACAGAACGCACGAAAAACCACGGGAAAACGCACGTGGGAACGCTTTTTTTTTCTGCACACCTTCCCAAACTTCAGTTCATCGGTGAAAATTACGCTGGATTTTCCTTCGATTGCTGCTCGATCTCCGCAGGTAAATATAAACGGAGATTAATTTCAGATCTCGCTTTTATATGCGCTTCAGGTAAATCTCGTCAAAACTTGACACGTACGTCGTTTGATGTTTGTCCGATGTGTTCCGGGCAGGGAGAACGCACGAAGAACACACGCTTTTTATACGTTTCGGCACGCCTTAATTCCCAAACTTGTTTTTCGGTGCAAATTCTGCTGAGTTTTCGACGAATTGTTGCTTCAGCTTCGTCTCCGCAGGTAAAAATAAATGGAGATTGCTCGACTCAGTAGAATCTGACACGTCCTTTTGATGCTAGACCAAAAGTGTGCTGGAGGAGAACGCGTTTAGTTGACGTTCTTCTCTGGTGTCCCGGTTAAAAATGAGGGCTCAGCGATATGGCCCGGGCATTTTAGGCCGCCGAAATGAATTCTATTCGATGAAAAGTCGCCGGCCGTACGTTTGAAGGGGAGGAGATGGCTGGTCGACCACGTGACCGCCATTTTCCAACTAAACGCGGCTCAGATTGCTGACTCATGACGCAAACTGCGATAGGGGTTTGCGAGACGTGTCGCAACAGGTAATTAGTGCTACTATAATATCCTGGCTTCCTGGGTGCTCATTGCTCAAGGACGAACTCGGCTCCTGTGCGTATCCTCGAATATGTCAAGCTTCTCAGATGCTGAATTATTCACAGCGCTACGTGTAACACGAATCGCTTTCTCACTAAATACTTGCACCATGTAGCTCAGATTTAGTACTTCGAGAACTTATAATTCTTGGAAGTCCTCAAGAACCCTGCCATATTGTTGGAAGGCTGAGCTCTTCTGACGTGCCACGAAACCGAGCGATTTATTTTAAAATGGTTCTGGTGAACCGTAGCTCCCAGGAGCAGTTCTCGAAAGCACGAAACAGGACCAGATTCGTCGTACTCGTTTAGACGGACTTTGACAGTCAATTGCTGGAAAAGCAAATAGAAAAAAATCCTATTTTAAGAGATAGCAAAGTGTGTCGTATGCCGTGCCGCACCAATATTTGCTGTGGTTAGCTCTGCTGTCACAGAAATAGCCCGAGGTGCCCAGGTGAGCACCCCATGCAATCAATTTAGTGCCAAAAGTTCAATTAAACGATGTCATATATGGATGAAGTATTGACATCCCAATTTATTTGATACAAATGAACTCACTGACACTACATGTATGGTTTTAATGCGGCTGTGCACGAGCCACGAACTCCACCATGTCCATTTCAGCAATTTTTCCTACTCAATCATGGGTCTGTACACGAATATCGGAGGAATTTTTGTCAATATGTTTGTTGATGCTTAAACTATTGAAATATGCGTACATTCCCTGCTAGAAAAAATCACGCACCTGATTTATCAAAACTACCGATTTGGTAGTATTTAGGTGCTCCTGAAATACCGATACGTAAACATGTGCCCAGTTTATATTTAAAAAATTTGAGACTACTGTATTCTGCGAAGAATATAGTTATATTGCTGCATTATGTACCTAGCATGCGGAAGATTAAAAAAACCTTAACTTGCAGCATCATGAGTCATTTAATCGGTATAATACTAGGGTTGTAGTAGAATTGCTTATCGTACTATTATCATTTAAACAAGGTGGCATAGTATTATCCAATTTCGTACACGTGTTCATTGAATGGCCAATTCCTCAATAACAAGTTTGCATGTCAAATCATTGACTTCATCATGAGTAATTCATTTTTCTGATAACTGGAATGTACTGCAAGTCTGAATTGCAGCTTTATCGGACAATCATTTACTGGGCCATGTAAATATGTTTGTATTTGAAAAACCGTAAATCCTTGATCATTTGTCAGTCTCGTTGCACCCTGTTGCAACAGTCCCTGTTAGCAGTTCTTATCAAAATATAAAGAGCCTATTGAAGTTTCAAGTGAAGAATTTTAAATAGTCATTATTTAAGTTCAGTGCAATCGTAGACACTGCTCTTCCTTCCATGTGACAATGCTTTTCAAATATTGGTACAAAATGGAAACTTTTACCCCGCATATGTCAATTACCATAATCCATATAAGCGTGGCCCTCTGAATGGAAGCCTTAAACCATTGTACATAAAATGCATTTATTAAAAAAAATATGTCGATGTGTTACATTTACACCTGTTCACAAAAATATCCAAAATAGAGATTAGTCACTTATCATTATGCACTTTCACTACAAGCACCTGAACTAAAGATTTCTGCACTTTTAACCTTCTGAGAGATAGGTGATCGATCAACTTTTTCATCTAAATATAGAAAAATTGAAGATGATATTTCCACGTTAATCTCCTGCAATGAGTTGCAATTCATTACTTTAGTTAAAATACCAAAATACCCTATCCACACCAGCTTATAATCTGATAATTAAAGAGATAGGGCACCAAAACTTGTAAACTATTTGATCAACCTTATCAATGTCCATATTATGTTAGTCAGTCCATTGTTCAGTACAATTTTAGTTGGTTAAAAATGTTAAGAAACAATACACACAAATGCAAAATAAATTAAAGTCAATATTATTTTGTCTCTTCCTTGGCATAGTGGTATGATTTGCAACATTTTAGTATGTGTTCTCATATTTTGCATAAACTAAATGCACCAAAAAAGGCAAAAAATTACTTCTGAGAAGAAAATGTATGATGGTACGAAGCTAGTTGAGAATTATTATTGTTTGTAAGCTTATTGCTAAGTTGATGTAGTTATTAGATAGCCTTGTTCTCCCTGAGAAAGTTGAGAAGAAAAACACCAATTGAAACCAATGACATCTTCTATACTGAATGTCTGGTTAGGCATTGGAATAATTCTATCAAAAATGGCACATTATTCTTATAAAGAAACCATAAACAAACAAGTATTATAGAATGAATACGTGAAAATGAACGTCAGAAAATGTAGTTAGTTTAAAAATTAAACTACACATTTATCTAACAATGTCTCATTTTAATTTTTTCTGACAGTTGCAGCATGAGTGATTTCGACAAGAAACAATTTTGATTATTAGAAGGCTGCTGGATTCCAACAGATGAAAATTAAATGCAGCACCAAAAGATTGACAGTGGCAAAAGTTGAACAACATCTGGAGCCAGTCAAAAACATGCAATTTACACCTTGTTTACAACGCAGGATTATCACAGCTTTGGAGGGCCTGTAATCCCTCAATTTTCACCATTTATATTACTTCATGCATAAACTGTACAATTCTGAATAAAATATTACAATACTTAACAATTTAGTAATGTACAAGGTTACTGCTGTACACGTTAAATAATGTTGATGGTGGGAGTTCAAAGATTTATAATGAATTTTAAGCAAATTTGACTATTATTAAGTTTCCAGCTTTTAAGTACTTGGATGGATTTAAGTCACAACAAAACTGGTTCAAAATTAACATTATGCAAATATCAAACTTAAATTTTACACAACTTCCTTTCAAGCACAAGGGTGTTCTCAAACCAGGGGTTCATGCTCAAAATGCTTTTATAAGTAATTGTGTTACATTACATTGCATTATGCAAGATCATATGGTTGATCATCCCTTACCCCAAATGTTTAGGGACCTGTTAATATTTAAAAATCTTGGAGATGGGACCCAGGTGTGAACATACAACCAAGTTACATCCCATACAAGGCAATTGGAAATTGATTCCTTATTTAAAGTCCTACATGTAAATAAATCATTGCAGTGAGGCCGGTGGGACCTTTATTAAAAATGTTTAAGCAAATTTTTCAATTGAATGGGTTGGTGGAATTTTTTTTTTGCATTTATTATTTGGGTATGTATTCAATTTCGTGTATTCAAAGATGTGTCAATTTCACATTTTAAACTAAATTCTCCACAGCAATTTTTTTCTATAACATGGTCTCCATAACACGTGACATCAGTTATATTATAAGAATCCTAAAAGAATTTATGTATGATAAATTGTTCAAGTTTTTATCTTAAAATTTTCATTTCTTATCAAATATTACGACAGTAACCTAAAATTTACGATCGTAGATGTTTAAAATATGCCACGATTTTTTGGAGTTGGGAGTTCAAGCACTACATTTTTGACTTTTGGTTTCATGAGGCATTTTGAACGTTTTACTTTTAATCTAGCTTAAAAGGTCCAAATCACTCTTTTTGCCATTTTTGCCAAAGCTGCAATTTCTTGTAAAAATGGTCTGTAAAAATGATCGTTTGTGACCATGTTTAAAATGATCAATTGTACAAGATATTCCACATACTGAATAAAAGGTCCAAGAATTGATAGAAATTGCTTGCTAGATTTTAAAATAGTTGAAAATGTCATAAGTGCCCAATGGTAAAAATTTTACTTGAATGTCTAAAATGTGTTCTGCAATGCTGCTTACAACTTTAAAAAATGTCCACGTGGACATTGGGTGATCCCCCCTTCCCTCTGTGTAAAATTCATAGCCCCTCATGCAAGGAAGGATTTATTATATTTATCCTGTTGGGACGGGGGTCAACCAACGGACAGGTGGAAACGTTAATATTATTAATATTCTGTGCATGAAACTGTTTATATTGCACCATTGAATGCAAAGTCTTACTGTCTTAGCCACTCACAAGGTCAATCTGTGGTTGTTTGATATCACCATTTGCATCCACTCGCGACATCACGTCATTGCACATTCAACCAAAACTTTGGAATTCGCTTAAGGTATACTCTATGTGCATTTCTATTATGAATAGTACTAGTACTGCTGTCGTAGCGCATGCCAAACAAAAAATACTGTAAACAGGCAACGCCATCAAAAAATGCCCATTTGAACTTTAGGATTGAAGTAGAGCTACTTCACGATCTGTATTACATGTTGATGAGATTATCACTCATATTTTTGCCCTTTACCTGTGGGTCACAGAGTTTGCAATCCGTTGTCAGGTTGCCTTGGTCGTCATAGGCTATCATGCTGTTCACCAACAGCTGCAGTTCATCATATGCTACGGCACAATGTTCCCACGACATCCCGATTATTCACTTCATGCAGGTGGCACAGGAGCACAGCCAAATATCTAGGAAACTCGTATTGCTTACCGGGGCAGATATCTTTCAAAATGAATTCGGATCCCTGGAAACGTAGCCTGGCAGCAGCATAAATAAATTCTTGTAGTCGAGCATTTGTCGGCATCTATGTGAAATCGTGGCGAGGGCATGGATAAACATATCATCCTCAAGAGCCTTCATCTCATTTGAATGCTGCAAAAAACAGCAGAATGAAGATAATCCACATTGTCAACATATAATGACAGAAGTTACTGCAGTGAAGATTTACCCTGTACTTGAGCCAGAGTTGTTGCTTCACAAAGGCCATCTTACTATTGACTACCAGGATCTTAAAGTTGCTGCTCAACCTTTCATGAATCCAACTGACTTTGTTGACCACTATTTCGTGTTTGTCTTTATATTCACATGACACCTTAAAAAAACATGAATACATTAGCATGCCTTGAGACGTTTTGTGCTACCATAAATAGGCTGGTGTGTTTCAAGTATTAATGATGTACCTTGCAATTGTTTTGTTCGAGAACTTCGGCCAGTTTCATTACAACCTTCATATGATGGTTGCAATCAGAATTGTAAAGCAAAAATAGTCGCCAGGATTTTGGTATTTATGGCTGAAAAAATGATGAGAAAGTAAAATAATATTCATAGTATAAACATCATAAAAAGGTAGTTGTGAAAACAAAAAATTCAGTTAAAAATGCATTTTTTGCAACTTGAATTGTTTCTGATGCCATTTTGTTGATAAAGCAGAAATTGATGTAAAAATGTTGTTGAAAAGAAAGCCAAACCACCCATACCGTATATTACAAAAGTGCAGATTGTCCACTGATTCACAAAGAATTAAGTTGTAATACTAAGATGGTTGCTAGCTGGGTCTAGCTTCCAGTCTCCGTGATTTCCATCGTTAGGTTGTCATCTACAGAATCTATGGGGACACTTACCCAGAGTATATCGTCAGCAAAGACGTATACGAAGTGGAGTCGATCAGGACTCAGGGTGGGGTTGATGACAAAGCGAACGTTTATCTCTCCTGTGGCCGTATTCACAACGAAAACCGGGATTGAACCTATAACGGATTCAAGTAGGGGAACAAATCCACTCATGCCTGTATGCGAATAAAAACTTTTAATGAAATTAAGGTGCAAATTATGAATATAAAAAATCTTTGGCGAGAGGCTGGGGTCAATCTGGACACCCAAAACAACAAAGTAAATTCAAAATCGGGACAGGACAAAATAAAAGGGGAATCTCATCAAGCACAATAGGAAATCACGCCAAGTTAGCCACTACAGGGCATCTCCAAAAATCTCTCAAACATTATGCAAAAACCCGTGAGTTTCGAATACTTCTACCAAGATCACAATTCTCCACCTGCGATGCTTTAGGGAATTTCAACTCTTGTTCAAAATTGGTACAAAATAATGATCTTATCACAAGAACAAGGCAAGACCAAAGGGAAAGCTCCCCGCCGTTCGTCAGAGGCTCCCCCGAGACTAGAACTCCCTTCGTCCGAAGGTGAGTCCTCAAAATTTACACGGAACGGATCACAAAAATACTCAAAGGTGGAATCGGGGTGATTGAGTCCCTATCCACGAATAACATGCGTAAAAGGTAATTTGTAAAATATCAAAATGGGGCTTTCTGGACGTTCGTCCTAGAAGTCTAAGATTCCCTCGTCCGAGGTGAATCCCAGTAAAGTCGTGGTACAAAATGGGAGAGGGAAATCCCGAGGAACAACGGTGAGGAATAGGATTTCTCTCCCTAAACTATTGCACGGAAAAACGAGTGCTCCAAATGAGCTTAAATGTAAACACCCACAAAAGATGGGGAAATGGCGATATAAACTCTTGCAAATATAAAAGGACACTTTCCCTGAAACCGGGCCCAACGAGTAAAAACTCACAGTGCAGATGGGAAACTACCGAGAGGAGGCAGAGAAGCCAAAGCAGCCAAGGAAAATGTGGACGAGAGGGATTAATGAAAAGGGCAATTTAAAGAAGTTCGAAGTTGAGCCGAAATGATGAAAATGGACGAAATTTGGATACCGAATGAGATGAAATTTTCCTGGAACTTAGATTTCAAAAAGGGGGAGAACAGACTAAAAGGGAAAAATGAGAAATGGGTTTAGGATCAAAATCGTACTACATCAAATATTCACCCAGCTGCAAAAGGATCCCCAATCCAGAACGTCCTCTCTTCACAAGATTTGGTGGCTCTCTGCTCTCTCTCGTCCCAAGATTTCCCATCATGCAAAAAGGCTTCAAAACGAGCATGCAACATTTGACCAATCATAAAAA
>JAQGAO010004717.1:0-14674 GCA_034697705.1 Ommatoiulus sabulosus
CAAATATCCATTGAGAATGACGCGTGTTTTTGAAATGGTTTCTCAGGTATTATCTTTTAGGCCGTGAGTGGCAGCGCAGTATACTGCATGGTGTCAGTTTTTATTCGACCTTCCTTTTATTCTGAAATTGAATTGAATTGGCAGTGCCTATGTGAAATTTCAACATAGATAATGTGCAAAGTGCACATGCATAATTGCGAATCCTTAAGCCCAATGATTTCAAGTGCGCGGTGCACCCCTGCCATTCACAACAAAAAGGGGAAATTTCTGAAATTATAATAAAGGGAGGATAGTACGTGTGCTATGATGGCAAAGAAAGAATGATGATTACAGTAGCCGATATCAAGGAAATTGGTATAATATTGCTTGAATGCATAATAACATATTGGAAAAAGCGTGTGATTGACACGTTCGCATGGGTTCCTCTGACTCGTACAAAAGGGCTCAGGCGCCACGCAATCAATTTGTTTCAAATTACCCATCATTTTATTTTCGTCTGGCAATTTTTTTTTGTTATCTTTCTAATTGGAATTGAGTGAATGGATCGGATTGCTTAATACATTTTAAATAGGAACCTTCCCCACCATCTTCCTTCTCATATCACACTTGCCCCTGGAATACGTCAAATCTTTGCATATTTGGGGAAACTACGTCAGTTTGATATGGTATAACGTTTTGCTTAAGGGAATATTGTACATGGGGAAACTGACAGTTTTAAATTACCGATTTGAAACCTGAAATCAAGGAAATGTGAAATGAATTTACGAAATAAACATTATACAGGGTTATTACAAAAGAATCATCGGGTTTGAAAAATATATACAGTACAAAGTATTACAGATATAATATTAAATGACACACGAAAAGAAAGGGAAAAAGTCCAAGTTTAAAACGCGCACTTGCAAACTTTGCTTTAAACGCCCAGGCGGCAGTACGCACCAAGTATCCAAAATGGCGTCCATGCAGCAGAAAGCGTTTTGTTTGCTCGAGTATGCGAGCTGCTATGAACATCATTGACAGGGATGGTATGATTAAAAACTTGGACATTTTCACTTTCTCTTCATGTGTCATTTACTATATTGTATCTGTAATACTTTCCAAAATATATTTTTTTAAAACCCGATGATTCTTTTGTAATAACCCTGTATGATGATAATGCAAAATAATGACAGTTGTATGTTTTAAATGTTTTAAAAATGATTTCATCAACAATAACATACAAAATAAATCTTTCCAATACCATATGAAACAGAAATGTGGTAATTCGCTCTTTTATTTAAACTTATCAAGCCTATTTTTTCTGCAAATCTTGAATTTCTATATAGAAGTAGCTTCAAAATTTCTTATAAAAAATTGCATTGCCTCTATGGAACGATGCCAACGGCCATTTTTGTTCGTCTTTGAGTCAATGTCGTCATTGCAAGTTTTATCTTTGTGTATCCATGTTATATTGCACTGGAGATGCAGATTGTTAAAAGTCGCATTCTTATATACTGTATATTTTTTTTGCTTCGTTTGTCTTTTTTTGACAGCTAGCTTTTGTCATTATTTCGCATCACATAAAGATGCATTTTATCGTCTATATATATATTTAGTATAATAAGTATATGCTTTTAATTTGACATGCATGCCATTTGCAGTCACGTCCTTGTTTTTATTATCAAATGCACGTGCATGCAAATAAGCTTCGTTATTGTTATTCAGCTTCTTCAAACGGCGCATTGTTGAAAACAATTTTTTGAATGGCATATAAGACAGTTGAGACATTGTTTTGATATTAAAATACGGTAGCGCGTCTGGATATAAATCCAAAATTGCAACGACTCGGGCTTTATATACGGTGTTGCATGTACGCATAAAACAAAAGTTAATATAAAGACCATTTCCATATTGATGCGCAGCATTTTAAATTAAGGATATTGTGCATCTTCGTTTGAGAAGAAATATGGCATATTTCGAAGATAATAATTATGGGCTCCGCCTACTTGAAATGATTGAAAATTCTCATCGGTGGGCTGTGGTCACTATGGAAAGTGCGAGTAAACTTGGCTCATAATTCAAGGTATATACACACTATAGAACAAAAGCAAGTTCTGTTCATTATTGAGATAAACAATTTCTGAATAAATTCTCAACTTTACTGAATCTAAGGGCTTTTAAATATGCATTGCTTTCATTTGACTACCCGCGTATTGGAATAATGTCCATATTTCAGCGTCTGTTATGGAAATAATTGATTGATAATTTTTTTTTAAATACTGCAATAAGATACAGCAAAGGGAAAACGAATTTGTTGTGATGCTACTTTAACCTATTCTTGTACTATGTTTGAGATATTTTATTAATTATCTTTTAGTAAAATTTAGCAGAATTGCATAATACTTTGCGTTTGTAAAGTTTAGATGTTTGTAAATGTACAATACTTGTTCAAAACATTTTCTTATCAACTTCTTTTGTGTGGTTGGCTCACATTTTTATTTGATAAAGATTTTGCAAGAAAAATGTATATGAGCTAAAAATGTGTGCTCAGAGCCATGTCACTCATTGAATTCAAGTATCCACATGCTCACTCATGTCTGTCATGTTACATTACTTTTTGTTCGCTGTCTGTATGCAAAACACGTGGTTTATGTGTACTGCAGAGAATTATAATTTAAAATTACGAATACCACGCGAGTCTTTCACGCGGAAAACTTGTACCGTCGTTGATTGCGCAAAAACGTGTTTATTCATCGCATATTTTCAAAATCGGACAAAGAGAGAAAAAAGAGAAAGCTGTCTCTGAACGATCTACGTTTTTGTTTGGTCAATGCGTCAAAACAGGTGAGTTTTGGTAAATTATTTCAGAAATAGTTGGGTGCTATTTCTCCCTTTTTGTATTTCGTACAGAATGGCCAAATTACGTATTTGAATTGTAAATATTTGTTGGCTCGTAACTGCGCAATGTTATGGCGTTGGAGGGTCTGTCATCCTGAGCGTGGTTCAATGTGCCTGGAAAATGATTTGTGCTCAACAGCTGAACTGTCTTGTGGTTTTTCTGTCGTAAAACTGGAGGGAAATGGAGATCTTTAAGACTTGATTCAGGGATGAGTTTGCGATGCTTCGTGGTTAGTTGGACTGGATGACAGGGATTATTTTCTTTAAAAGCGTTTCTCTCCAATGTGGTAGTTCCAGTGTGGGCTAAACTTGCACGCATGCACCGAGTAAACGATCCTCCGAATTCTCGTAGCCATGCACGCAACATCCTGTTCTTCGACCGAACTATTACTCGAATGTTTTAGAATTTTAATGGGTCCTCTTCCTCCTCCCTCCTCCTTCTTTTTTTGCCGTTTTATGTGTTTCTGTTGGCATTATTGCGTTTTGTGGTGTACCCGCGATATAATGCGTATCAAGTGACGACCATGAAAAAAAACTTGGAAAGTCGTCAGTGGCACTGACTACAATTTGGCTGGTTTTTGAATGCCGAACATTTAGAGTAACGTCAAGCAGACGTATTTTTTTCCGCTGAAAAATGACCCCACGTGTTTTCTGCAGCCATACTTGAGCCTGGGGTTGATCTTTAGGATATCACTTGGTGCGATTCGTATCCTAATTGGAGAAATCATTTCATCTTGATAGCTTGAAATACTTTTATTTTTTACTTGTGAGCCTGAAACTAATTTACTTAAATAATTGCCACTCGATTTAGCTGGTTTCATTTTAACAATTGGGGGCGTCGTTACGTTATATTGCCATTATTTGGGCCATCTTTGTTTTTGCTTACGAAATTTGCATTTCAAAGTGCAGGTTCATGTGCATGATTACAGTATATTTGCATGCATATTTTTATGACTTACGAATTATCAATTTGAATAAATTTGGTAAACATATAGTATAATCTTCTTGTGGTAACGTACTGTATATATGTAGTACAACGTATAATTTGCATAATTTAAAGTATTTTTTTAATAATATTTTTCAAGATTATATGCTTCGATACTAAGTGTGTTCCATATTTTGTTCACGTATACTGTATATAGTTAGGAAATGATCATTCAATTTTAACTATCACCACCTATGGGAAGTTATTTTCTGCATAATTTGTTGGCAAGAACCCTGTACTTAATATGTTTATAGTTCAATTCCTTCTAGTTTAACGATTCAACTTACAAGGTTCTCTGTGCATCAGATATGAATTAAATTTTAATGTTCGTTACATCGGGCATAAATCTTTTTGAAACATGATTACAGGTACTGGGGCTCCAAATGGGTGGGGTTTTTATGTATTTGGAGCTCTGTGATTGGTGACATGTCTGCTTTGAGCTACGTAGACGCGTGTGAATGTTACCGCACCTTACTCGATTTTAAATAACTTGTACTTAAAAAGAAAAGCTTATAAATTACATTTTCTTAACGTATACAGCACGAAGCTGCCCTTAATGCGTATTTGTAAATTGTCCATTTAGGATAAATTCTGACATTAATTTCCACTTTGTGCCTTTTGTTAATGCTTCCAAGTTGCAGCCCGCCCGCGATTCGCTAAATTTGCTATAGCGTAGTTTGGAATTAATACATACTGTAGTTGTGTAATGCCCTGGTCGATAACCGTTTTGAGTTCCGGGTCTTCTGCCCAATTTCTTAACCATTATCATTATAGCCAAGATCATAAAATAAATCTGTTCCTTTCTTGCCGAATTAAGCAGGCTTGAGCTACTTGCCTAATTATAAGATTGGTGTTGCCAAAGTACTATTTACACTTTTACTGCCATATATCCTAACCAAACAATCATGATAAAAGATAGTTCACTATATAGGAACTAAAATCACAAAGTTTGATTCATCAAGGCAGCTATTTAAATGTTATTATTCTTTTGCCCTGTTCGAAAATGTCGTTACAAAATTAGAACAAACTGACCAACTGTATACTGTTTCGGCACGAGTTCATATTTGTGCAAAGTTGCCTGTCTTCTCATATGTAATATATGAGCCATTTATTATACCGAGCATTATGGATCTCGACGTATAAGTGTACTGTATAAGGCTCGATAAGTTTTGGCAATGTGGACTTGATGAAATAGATAGCCAATATGTGCCAAAATATGACCACACATTCCAATATTTTACATTGTAATATGATCTTTTCTATTTCACATGATTCCTGTCAAGTTTCACTGGTCAATAACTCGTCGATCGGTAATGCAACGAAGGTTATTGTGGCATTTATTATTCGATAGAGCATTTAAGGACGAAGAAATGATTTGCTTTTCTATTTTTTCTGGCTCGAACCTTCTCGAATTCTCAGAATTTTCTGTGAACTGAAGGATCCCATACTACTTTTTGGTTAAAATATTTTTGTCAGATACACATGAAATCGAAATGCATATACTGTACATGTATAATGCATAGAATGACGAGCAAAGAATTCCTAATTTTTTTTCGTCATATCACTACATTAACCAGGGCTATTAGCAAAAATGATTTACTTTGTCTCATCTCTAATATATTAATCTTCCCAAAATTTTGATATCTTCACTTTTTTCCCCTCCTACAGTATATGCAGCAGTGATTAATCGTCCTATTGATCCGAAAGGATCGACATGCGCTCCTATAATACGTTGGATAAAAATCTTCCAATTTTGTTCTCTTTGCTTTATCATCTATTTCTGTTGAGGCCACGACGAAAAAATAATAAGATTTTTGGCCGAATTTTTGTTATTAATGCTTTCGCTGCCAGGCTGCAGTGCTAAAAAAAAACTGCGCACTTCGCTCGATCTTATTTAATTGAAAACCCGTAAAACAATCCGAATGGCGTACTAAACACGCGCTATGTGTGTTTTACGGCCTTTTAATTTTCCTAGGTATATAAATTGGTTGTAATTATCCAAAAGCACAATATCCCATCCAGCGCCATAATTGCACGGCTCGCAAATGAGCCGTGCGAAAATTGCTTTCCTGCACTTGAAAACTGTGCCTAAGCAGTTTAATTACTGGCATCGTTGTGTTTGTCGTCTTGCGAATTCGGAAAAGGAATCTTCGAGGAATGATTGCGTAGAAGCACACCCTATAATTACCAGACTCGCATCAAACAATTATCCATGGACAACAAATTGATTTTCCAGAATGGGCACTGACCATGCGACCCCTGGCGGAGTTCGCATTCGGTCAGAAATGGAGAAATCTGAAACAAATGGGGAAATGTCAAGCCTGGCAATTTAATTAGCGATTTGCATTAAAATGCTTTACAAAATTCGAAAACTAATTAGTTTAGAACTCTTGTGTTGCGAAATTTTAATTGAAATGTCGATAAATTTGCTACTGTATAAATAACACGCATAGCATCGTTGCTATCAAAGTATGACTGCATGTAATAGGTTGTTGAACTGTACATTATAGCAAATGCGATTTGAAAAGTTATGAATTTCCGGTTTTGTGCAGAAACCTCGAAGAGCATTGCTTTAAAAATGAAGTGGATTTAAGTAGTTTTCCAAATGTTCAAATCCAATAACCTTATTCAACAAGGAACGACCACGAAATTTGATGTAAAGTAACAAGATAAAAACTCCATGAAATGCAATTTGAGCCATGAATGTGTACTCAAGTTTGGGTTACGAGATTAAAAAGCATTGTTTTAATGACATCATCGTGAGCGGGTGATTCAGATCGTTGTCCAATGACGTAATATATGGACTACCCCTATATGCTCTGCTGAGACAAACTTTTCCTCACGTCTACTGCGAAATCTTCCATCCATCATGTAACTCGTTTTCGCACTGAAGCATTTTGGGGAAGGTTCGGTTCCTAGCAGAGATGCTAATCTCGACCCGTGCCTTTCGCATATCGCACCATTTTCGCAACGTCGTTTCCTGGCATCCAGCCTCACGCTTCTAGGCTCCTATCTGTGCATCTCAACTATATTTGGTGTCTACTTAGGCGTACTAACATCTATCTTGGTTAATTGGGCGTCTGTAATTAACATTCAACAATATAGGGGCTTTCAAGCAGCAGCTTTTGTGGGCTTGACAAATGGCAGCCCGTGTGCCAAACTACAGGGTGACAGAAAGGAGACGATGGAATGTCTTTTAGAACTGTCCAAGAAAAGTATCTTCGTTGATTTAGTCAGATGGGGTATCCATCCGTTCAACGATCACCATTGTATGTTAAAGATAATGAATCTGACAAAATATTGCTATTACATGTATAATACCGTTACTACCTATGGATGGCATTGAGCGTGCACTTTGTTGCAAATAACTTATTCTTGATGTAAATATAACGTTAAGATATTGTATAGAGAGCCAAACGTATTTATGCATTTTTATGTTCATGATTTATTCCAAATACGTGTTTGAAAGGATCGAACTTTGATGATGACGAACTTGCGAAGTTTTGGCAAAAGTGGTCTCTTTGTTGGATATATGTGCACTTCAGTCATGAGCTCGGAAGGCCTGCGTGTTTGTCATCATTGTCATTTCGTTTTTGACACGGGCTGCTCCCAAAATAAGAGCCCAACCCTTGCATCTGAAGCTGTCCTGCTCTGTTGGTTTATCGCCAACTGCACTTCTGCGCTATTTTATTTCATCGCTTGTTTTTCAAACTTATTTGGCTGGTTTGGCTTGGCGCGTTTTGTTCTTCCTAGAACAAGGCGGACGGATGTCGGATTTTTGGTGCGTTCGCGTTGACATTGTTGAACTTGCACCAACAACTGAAATAGTTTCGGCACTGGAGGCCCCATTTTGACGTGACACTCGAGACCCACCTCTGCACCTGTCCCTATAAGCTTGATGAATGAATCAGACTCTTGGATGACCCGGCCGCGCGCTCATTGTTGCGTGACATCAAGATGACACGAAAGACGATGAGACCAAATCGAGCCAATTGGCAGCACGCTGCTGGCAGACGATTGCAAATTTGATATCAGTTTCGGTCTGCAGGCTGAAACGATGCAGGCTCGCCAAGTGTCTCTCTAAATCATTTCACAAATTTATGTATATTAGTGTAATTAATCAAGGAAAATATATGATACAGATATATAACTCTATAGACAACCCGATTAAAGCCGAATGTTTCAAGAAGGCACTGCTTGCTTGATACTAAGTGCTGTCCCCTTAAAGAACCCATCCTCTCACAAGTCTAAATAAAATTGTAAAATATTTTTTTGTAATTGTTATTATTGAATTGAAAATGGTGAAATGTTACCATTATGACCTTCCGACAAATCTTGCAGATCCACTAATTGCCTTAACCATAACTACATTAATGCCCACTGTAAGCCAAAGACCTTTGTGTACATTGAACCCTTTGAAGGTTTAAAAAAGATGTCATTCTTCAAAGATGATTTCGGCTTTTCTATACAGGATTTCTGCCAAGTCGTTTTGACAAATCCTTATCTGTGGACTGTCCATGGCATCGAGAGTTTTCTTGATTATATCGTTGATTTTGTCAACATCTCGTGCTAAGAGTTAAAACATTGGCAATAAGGTTTTTGCAGGTTAACATTAGCAACGAAAATGCGCCTTTGTCGATTGTCGAAAAAGGGTTGAATCTGTGAAACAGTATAGGAAAGAGCGAGAAAAAAAGTGTCTACACGATTAATAACGACATTTCATTAAGAGATTACAGCTCTATCTTTCGATCTGACAAACTTGGAACTTAACTATTGACGCCTACTCGATATGTCATGTAGTGTAAGTACTTGTCATTCACGTATTCTTCAATATTGTCATGGGATTTTTTGGTCCCCTCAAAGTGGAGACCGATCTCGTGGCTTGTCACACTGTTTTGGTGCAAGCGCGCTTGAAAACTGCCTGACGGTTTAATGGGTGACGTGAATAAGTATAACAAACAAATTGCAAATTAGGGTGCTGACAAATGGTGTTTATGGACACGTCCATTTTTTTTTCCGTTTCATTACGATGAAGCAAAACGTCAAGACTCGTATCCGTGTTTGTAGGTGGTTGTAAATCTACTACTCGCTTTTAAAAATTGTGTACATGTACTTGTGCTTTCTTATGCTCGGAAAACACGGCGTGAACTTACTTCATTCTTGGTTAACAAACTGAAATCATACTACGGTATACACTGTAGATGAATCACTTTACAATCTGCAAACAATCCAGCAAAAACACCAAGTTTAAAAATAATACTTTTTACTTTAATTACTAAAAACCAATTTCCTATATGGCGAAAAGTAATATCGCAACACATTTACAGTATGATGCATTCAATGTCAACCACATTTAAATATCACATCACCTTTGCTCTTTAATATTCAAAATTAAATATTATATTTTAATATTATATATGAATTTATCGCCCTTTTTCACAAATTAAGTAATAACCAGACATTTAAGTCAAGTTTGGTTCTGAAGTTATTTTATGAACAGTGCACATAGCGAGGTCCAAGTATTAATGAGAAACTACGTATATATATAGCTGTTTAAGCGACCCCATTCACCTGAGATCAATCTCATACTCAAGTAGGATTGTGATATTGTATTATAAAAGTATACATACAACATTGGCAAAGGGTCATTGCCTTCAAGGCAGGTTTCATTTCCTTTTTTTTTTCTTCAAACCATTACGAGATTTCCATTTCTCGCTCTCCACAATCGTGAATGACCAGTGCCCATTTCATCGCCTCCCACGATTTTCTTCTGCTCATTCCCTCCCGTGTTCCAGTGGGTTGCACTCGCTTATTTCCGTTTGCCTCGGCCATTTTGCTTATCCCTCCTTCTTATGGCTTTCGCCTCTTTTTCCCCCCTCCTCCGTTCCCGAATGCCTCGGCATGGTCACTTCTGGGTCTTCGACCACTACATCACGGGATGAATATGCAGCGCGGCCACGGCTGTGGCCATCCGAGCGTGTGCCTGGAATATTTGCTCATTCGATGCATTCGTAATGCGTATTCTTTCATCCGAAATTTGTGCCTTTTGCCACCCGTGGCAGCGGGCGAACGCCTGGAGATAAGATGCTCCGTTGCCTCGGTGGAACGAGTCCATGTTTATGGCCACTCCAGCCCCCCGGGCGTGACTGAAGAGGAAAATTATAAGAGTTTTTTAGCTGATGGAACAGAATTTCATTCTTCTTATCTGGACGCTCGCGAGCTTCCTTTTATTCCGGCTCCTTCATCTTTTCTCATTGCATTCTAATTCCACGCCACAAATTTGCCAGCGTCCCTGGATCTTGTTGGACGATCCCCTCCTTTTCCCCCCTCCTTCTTCCCTCTTCTGAAGTCCATTTCCTGTCCAGTAGTCATCTGCATTTTATGGCCCTGGAAGGCTCCCTCGTTTGCAATCCCTCCTTTCGAGCGCAGTCGGCCACGAAATTCGTTGTCGCTTTTCGGTTGCCTCGGTTTTTCCTACGAAATCTATTGATGGATCACGATGGGTTCATGGTGGCTGGACGCTGGTCTGCTCCCATTGATCATCCGTCCACCCACTCCACTATCCTCAGCCGCTCTAATGGAAGTAGGGAGTTGAAATTGGTCAACAGAGACTCGGCGCGCGGGCAATAATGTGGCATTTGCTGATGTGGCACTCCTGTTCAAGGGTGCATGCTGAACGGATCCGTCGCC
The DNA here is from genome assembly GCA_034697705.1 of Ommatoiulus sabulosus. Classification (NCBI taxonomy): domain Eukaryota; kingdom Metazoa; phylum Arthropoda; class Diplopoda; order Julida; family Julidae; genus Ommatoiulus; species Ommatoiulus sabulosus. Next base: position 10,553 of record JAQGAO010004717.1, read on the forward strand.
GAATCGATGGCCAGCCAACTTCCGTCTCTGGGCATCCCTCAACGATGGGCAACTCTCCGAGACGCCGAGTTTACCATTATCCAGAATGCGTCTGGTGATCTTTTGTAACAATCACTTTCTCGATACGGATTCTGTGTCATGACAATCTTGTTCCAAACATTCGCACGTCCAACTTTGCAGTGTTCTTTGGTGATGTCATCTGTTTGATAGTGGTCTATTCCAATCTTGTAATTCGCTTCATCGTCCATTTTCATGAATGCCTCTGTATATAGCTTGTGATGTTTATTAAACTGATTTTCTTGGTGCCGTGCCAGTTGAGTAGCGTAAGATGAACGTCTTGTTTCAACTTTTGGAAAATACATGCGTGTCTTCAGCAAAGTTTGTTTGTTCCATTTCCCAAAGTTGTAGCGGATAGGCAATCCATCTCGATTTTATACAATATGAAGTCCATCTTGTCTCATTCGACCATGTGTTCAATACAACTTCATCACTACATGTAGTGAATCATTACAAATCACTAAAGATATTTTCAAAGACAGGGCATGTGACTCGTGATCTCCCCTGCTTCTTTTTAGATTCTGGAGCAGTTATAGAGAGCTGGGCAAGTGCTATCTTATTCTATACTTGCATATTGGGTATCCTATTTCGGGAAACATTGGTTATTTTTAAGTAATTTCAATAAACCAGCTTGGGTAATCTTTCCACATCCGGTATCCTCCTGAAAGCTCTAGCATGCTAAAGCTTTCAGGAGGATGCCTTAAATTATCATTTATCATCATTTTATATGCAAATAATATTTTCGGTTCAAATTTTTGTCATTTTTGGTTTATTGACCTCATACGAATTGCACCACTGGATTATGGATTCAGTTCTTGCAAGTATAGCTTTGAGACTCCTTTATCTTGGCCATTGGACACGCGGTCCATGAGTGCCCAACCAGAGAGGTTGGAGCGAATATGCAACGATAAAATTATGTAATTTAAATAACTCCGCTATTGTATATTTTGAAATCTAATCTCTCCCTCGTGTTTCCTCTCCCGCAATATATTCCGTTTGGGCTTTTTTGTTTTAATCATCGTTGGTCATTTCGTATCAGCCCAAAGCATCTCACTTTATTTGTAGGGGACGGCATCTACAAGCGGAATCAATCAATCTTATAAATGGGCTTTTTTTCCCTCCCGAAATGACCAACATGAAAACTTTGACCGTAAACCCTGTTGGCAGTTATGGAATGCGTGCGCATTAGTTTAGCAATTTTGATTTTTGGGTCAAAGGGATGGATGGATATATTGACGGATGGATGAATATCCGACGCAAGAGCGAAAGCTACACTAGGTTTCTCGTGTCCTAATGAATTATTTATTAATCACTATGGAAAATACATACAGCATTGACCACGAGGTTTGCTGCATGGAAGTGCTTGAAATGGATATGCATACACATTTTATTTTTGAGGGGACGACGACCGAAACAAAAACATTTATGTGCAGTAGGGAACAATAAATGTTTTGCACTCTATTCATAGTGTTCTGGGTGATTTATCAAGTGCTATGAATAAACTGGAGCGAAAGACGTAAAGTATTTGATTTAACACTCATCCTGAACTTGCTACCAGTCATGAAAGCATTTTCTCCAATTCTGCACTAATTCATTTGTTGTTGTTGCAAATGTGTTGTGTAACAGACAAATGCACGATTAAGGATATTTGATTCATTGCAAACGTAGCTAATGCTTTCTTCGCATGCATAAGGGTGAGAACACAAAGAATGCTTACTTTCGACGTGCTTGTTTTCAGCTTCTTTCGTGCTTGTTTTCAGCTTTTTTCCTGCTTTGGAAAGCACAATGAACGCTGATATCAGCGTGATGGTCAGCGTGCTTGATGGCGCCACTGCATGCGTTATGCTAGGTGAAACATTCCGCGTAAAACCTTAAACATGCGCATTAGCATCTCATGATGAAGGCAGGACACGTTTTTACGGTACATAGTCGGCATACAATCGATGGCTGCATTGACCAATAGTGATCTGTGTGCCACTCTGTGTCTTAAAAATCTGCTTTTAGATTTCCAAAAATTTTTTTTTTAAAACAGTCTTGAAAGCTTATCAACGCTTCTTGTAAGCTCCAGCCTGTCTCGGCTAAGCTTTCTTTGTGTGCGTCCTCATTTAAAACGCGCCTGCAATAAGCATTCAGTGTGTTCTCACCCTAATTCTAGAAATTTTTCAGAAATAAAAAGTTTACAAATCATTACATTCAGACATTGTCCTAACTCCTGCCCTTTATCTCTCGTTTCTGTAAAGTTTCTTCAATATATCGTGACACAATTTAAGAGCGTTTTCCTTTTCTTGTCAGACAAACTACGAACGTGTATTGAAGCGACTGCTGTTATGCTGTTTGTTGCTGAAACTCGCTCGTAATTGATGGCATTTCTTGTTCTGTTCTTTCTCCCCAAAAACAATTTCTCCCATTACGTCATTTGTTCTTGGTTCTGTCGTGGCCAATTCTGTTTAATCGATATGGGTTTCAATTAACATTGACAGACGTGAATTGCCCCACGCGTGATGATGGGCATTGCGTGATGCTGGATTAGCTTGAGCTCAACAACAACAACCGAAATTCCTCTTACACGACCTCCCATGTTTATGACATTTCTGTAAAAAAAACAACTCTGAATCTGTTTTCATTGTTTTTGGAATAACCGGCTGGATGAGCAGGGATCTCAGTAAAGCCTGAAACGATTTCTCAGAATGAGCCACTTTTTATTATTGCAAGGGGCATATGTTGACAGCTACCTGGAAGTTTGCATTCATGCATGGCAGAAACTGCAGTTTTGCATGCGATTTAGATGTTTATCGATATTTTTAATTTCTAGCAGAATTTTCGTTTGTTGACCGTAAACCAAAAATCTATAGTTAACAATGGGCTTGGAATCTCATTTAGTGCAGTTTAAAAGCGGCCGGTGGCGTGGTGCCAACAGGAGTTTTCTTTCACCCATCTTTCCTATAGGGACAAGGCATGTACTGTATACATGTACATATCAGTTCAGTTGTGAATTGTTCCTTTTAGAACTTTTTTGCAGAATAAGCTCTGCATGCAAATTTCAACTTATGTTTAGACAGAAATTAAAATAATTAACATTCTTTGAAGCTTTTCACACCTTGTCTTGTATATACTGTATGTACATGTACATGTGCACTTTAGAACTGAATTTGGAATTTTGCTGAAACAGAAATCTCCAAGAAATATACGTATTATTTTGGGCTCGTATTTAAATAATTTTTTTTCTGGCAAGTGCGAGAGTTGTGGGGCAAGATGACTTATGTGGAAAGTCAACAAAAATGCAATATTCTAAACAAAAACATGCAGTAGAGTGATGGTAGTGCTCGATGACTCATACGTGCGCAGCGCCACCTAGTGGAACAGCTTCCAAGTCCCTCCCCCGCAATATTTATCCTGCACTTAAGCGTTTAAAAGACCAATTGCTTAATATAGCAACATTTTGGCGAATCTGATGAAATTAGTGCTTTCGGACAATCGAGATGGACAGCATAGGTTGTTTAATTGCAAAAACAGTCTTTTAAACTGTTTTTTGCAATTTAAAAGAAACAGTTTAAAAGACTGTTTTTGCAATTAAACATTTAACCTATGCTGTCCATCTCGATTGTCCAAAAGCATGAATTTTTAGCAGATTCGCAAAAATATTGCTATATCAAGTCACAGATATCTCTTATGGGGCCTGATCTTGGAGTTTTATTTTTCTCGATTTTCTCATGATGGGAATTTGCGCATCCCTGTATGCTTCCAACGTGGTTCGAAAACTTGGCACGTACAGTACTGAAAATACCGTCCATTTCCGAAGTACAATTAATGACGGTGCATTGAGCGGCCGACCACCTGTAGATATTCCACGTGAAAGTAATAAAATATTTAAGCCATGCGGAAACACAACAATTGGCCTTATCAGATGCCCAATAAGCCCCTGCTGTTTTCAGACGAGAAAACAAAGGATAGCCATGGCAGACTGCGTGGCTACCACCCAAATCCTCTTCGCGTGGCCCACTGTCCAACCTTGTCAAAGTGTTATTTGTCACCCGTGACAACGAGGAGGAGGAGGGGGGGGGGGGG
>JAQGAO010004718.1:0-14674 GCA_034697705.1 Ommatoiulus sabulosus
CCCGCCCCCCCCCCCCCCCCATCCTCATGGTGGTTTCCATAACTACGCCGTAGCTTCCGAGGCAAGGTCGAGATGCACAAATGTTGTTCAACATGCATGAAATCTAATCAAACGCTCGAGTTTAAGAACACTCGAGTTAAGACCCACAATAATATGGGAAACCTGCATGGAGAATTTCTCGAAACGTGGATCGACTCATCAAACTGAGAGCATATCCTTGTCCATATGTAACCATACCGGTAGTATCTCGAAAACTATTTGAGATACGACAATACTGTAAGAGATTATGTACGTCCTCAATGGAGGAAACTTAGAAGAACTTCTTATCATTGTTGATACAAGTGGAAACAATTAGCAACAAAAAAGTTCCTCTACGTTTCCTCCAGTGTGGATGTAGCTTAAAGGCGAACACACACGGGGAAAAATATATCTGGAAATGCGGCATGTTCAAAAAGTTCTGTTTTTTTAGAATGTGACTTACGAGAAATGAAATGTTTTAAATTGTCAATTATAGAAACATATATGTAGTCTATATAATTACTTTCAGTTTGAAATTTTCCTTTTTAAAACCCATGGTTAGTAAAATGCTTTTCCTGCTTGTTTTCATCTTCTTGTTTCCAGCTTTGGGGCGCACAATGAATGCTAATATCAGCGTGATGGTCAGTGTGCTCGCATGGTGGCGCCACTGCATGCGTTATGCTATGTGAAACATTCCGCGTAAAACCTTCCACATGCGCATTAGCATCTCATGATGAGTGCATGACACGTTTTTACGGAACATAGGTGGCTTGCAATCGATGGCTACACTTTTGTTCAATATTGATCTGTGTGCCACTCTGTGTCTTACAAATCTGCTTTCAGATTTCTAAAAAAGAATGTTAAAAACATGCTTGAAAGCTTATAAGCGCTTCTTGTAAGCTCAGCCTAGCTCGGTTAAGCTTTCTTTGTGTGCGCCCTCATTTAAAACGCATTCCGCATTCTTATCCCGCTTGGTGGGGCTAGTGTACGCCGAGTGGTAAGCGCCTGCAATAAGCATTCACTGTGTTCTCACCCTATAGCTATACGTCAAGCAAGAAATTTTGTTTTCAAATAGTTTTTTTTTAACTGAGAATGAATAGTAATAGAGTAAGCGAGCCGTATATTCCAATAATTTCACTTTATCGATTGGGAAAAATCCTGAATGAACCCCGAGTGAAGAGCCAAAACACGGATTAAGCCGAGTGCTTGTGCATAAATATGGCGCGTATACGAGTTTAGCATGGCGCATTTCAGATGGCCAGGCTGCATTTCACTCATTGAAAAACGTTGCCAGGCAAAGATAATTTGGCGCTGCAACCGCATGACTTATTGCGTAATAAAATATTCCGCGCCCAAAAGTTGGAGGAAATCTTAAGTCATATTTTATTCACGCTCATTTTTGGCCCCCTCGCCAATAAAGCGTTTTACTTTTTCCTCAAAAATATGCAAGCTTCGGAGTTTGTTGGCGCTTTCTTCCAACCTTGTGTTTTTAAGTGTCAAAAGCGATCGATTTTTCTCCTTTGGCGCACCCGAGCTGTATTATTTATTTGTGTCGATTCGCGTGCAACATTAATTTGGCCTCGCTTTTGAAAGTGTATACAGTATATCTATCTCTCGAAGAAGATAAAGGAAGACGTGGCAGCTACATTTTCTATTTGGACGGCTCGATCTGTAATTATTGTTCACTAATGCTACGCAACTTAGGCTACAAACCCAATAAAAGTCTCATTGGTGTGCTGCAGCGTGTGTTCTACAAGCCTCTTGCAACATTTATACGCCCGCGCTTCCGTTGTTTGGATGGAGAACTCTAGCTCGCTATACCCGTGTTTATGCCATACGTCTCCAGCGAAAATTAGTCGTAAAAGGAGCGGAAAAGCAAATAGCGAATTCCGTTAGAAATGGACCGCATTTAACGACGATTTACAGGGCGAACGACGAGTTTCTCCTTGCTTCTTGCTGATGCAAAAGGCCACGCTGCTAATTCAAGATGGCGCTGAGGACTCGCTAGTGATGATAGGGGTAGGGAACAATTGGAATACGACTAAATGTTACTTCCTTATCTCGAGAGGGAAAATCTTATAAAAAGTATGAGTTTAACCATGTGGAATTAGTTTTAACATTTCACCTGAATATAAGGATTGGTTGTCCATTCGTCCATTCTCTATGGGAATTACGGCGAACATAGTTTTAGAAATAAAATGAAATATTTTCAATGAAGAAACTGTTTAGGCAATGACGATAAATAACTAGGGATTGTGAAATAAATATTTTTTAAAGTTAACGCGCATTGATTTTAAATTAAAAACATCTGTTGATTTAAAAAAAAATGCAAACTTATTTAAAATTTAAAAATATGACATTTACAATTCCTAGTTATTGAAAATATTTCAGTAAATATGCTCTCTTAAAATACTTATTTTTTTAATTTGATATACTGCACATGTAAGAGTCCTGGACTACTGTATATTTTGAAATTCATGCGAAAGTGAGTTCGACTTTAAACGTAACAATATTTGGACCACTAGCAATATTATTGCCAACAATGATCGAATAACATGCTTGCACTTAAAATGTCAGCTTGCGTCTATAAAGTATGCGCGTAGTTTGTTGACAGTATGAGTGTATAAATTAAATTGGAGAAATACAGTATGTTCGGCATAGTGTTTTCGCGTGTAATTTCCCGTGTGTTTTCATGCTAAACATTTCCATTTCATTTTGGAAACAAGCCCCACGGTGCACGCAATAAGTCGGTTCGCATCGCATTTTTAGATAATCAACTTGCTAGGGTAATCGAAACATGATATATTGATAAATTAAAACACGACCCCAAAACACAGGTTCTATGGTGATATGCGAAGAGTCGAGTGCTAGGCAGCACGTTGTTGAATTAAACTGATATTATTACGCTGTATCCAACAATATCCACCGGGCATTCGCATTATAAACTCAGGGTCATTTTGTCGCATAATAGCCGACAGCGGGGATTTTTTACAAACGCAAGTCACCAAGTTGCGACATTAATGCCACTGAAAACTCAGTCTCGATGATCTCTACATGTACATTGGATAAAAATCTCGTTCAATAGAATTAGAACATGAAAAGACTGTGAATTGCGGCCAATGAAGTAGCGCCTGAATAGCATAATAAGCTTCTTTTTGATATTTCAGAATTATTAGGATAGCTGTTTTACGAAGGTTTCCCGGCATGCTCGCTTGATGTAACTTAAGTTCATCTTATTATAAGCCATTTCCATTATACGCGCCACTCTGTGCCAGCCAATTATTTATTCTGTTCTTGTTAATGAAAAATGTCACCGATGCTGCTAGGGCTTTGTGTTTTAGCATTATGTTAATCAGAGTTGATTTTTCAGCGTGACAGTTGGGACCTTTGTGATAATGAGAGAGGGATGATGCTACATGCACTTAAGGCGTAATTGGTATTGGATGACATCCATTTCTTACAACGTATTGTGTAGCTCGGGGATCAGAGAGTGTGGCTCGTAGGCCACTTTTCTCTTTCACGAATAAGTGTTATTTTTATTACTTAGGGAAAAAAACGTATGTTTCTTTACTGGTCTTATTTTCAACAATACCAGTCGGTATACGGCTTGGTAAGCCATTCAAGTGACTTACAGACGTGTTAGATTGTTGTGTTCTGCGGAGCAGTTCTCCTAATTCACTCTGAATTCGAATATCTTCACTAGCATCACTGTTATACATGTATATAACCGATTAGTTTTGAATTTGGCCACAATTGGCGCTGGTTTTTACTCCTATACAGTTACATACCTAAAGGTATTGGTATACTGTGCTAAAGTACATTCTGCCTCCTCTTACAATGACATGGACTGATCTCTTGTCTGGACAGCGTGATGGCAAGTTTATCTTTTAAATCCATCAAGCGCCAGCTGATGCTGTTGATATCGATGTCCAACACGTAGATCTATAACCCTTTGTGTACGCGCAATTTGCAATAAAACCACCAAAAACTGGCTTTTTCTTTTCTTCGATGGATCCTTAAGATCAAAGAGGAGCCATTTCTTGTTATCAAATTGGCTTGCCTCTAAGCCTCCGATTCAATTGAAACTGCATGAATTATGACAACTTCATGTGTTGAGTGTTTTACCCTAATTTCAAAGAAACTCATGGAATATTTTGTTTTCTTCGTTTTGCATGATATAATTTGAAATATAGACATGATTTTAGATTTTACTGCAAAAACTGATGCATGATTCATTTTTGCAAAACCGCTAGTGAAGGGACACGGTAGCCCAAAAAATTGAAATGGATCTGCAAACATTTTTCAAATATCACCACTTCCGTTTTACCAAACAACCTGCAACATTACACGCCATGGTCTTATTGGAAAACTTGCCCGCAGGGCTCTATAATAAAGTACATCCTGCGAAGCAGTTTCTGGTGGTCACGCAGCGTCAAATCATTACGAGCGCACGAAGTTGCTATTGTTTCGCTATATTTTCGTGATACACGCGCGATACGTACGCCTTCATCTCTTTTTTTATTTATTTATTATTTTAAATAATCATCAATTTAATGTCAAATGAAATTCAGCAAATATTTCTTTTCCATTTATGTGAAAGGCGCGTACGAATTTGTCACCGTTTCAATCACCATTTTCAGTATTTTTCTTGCCAATTTTTTTGGCCAATTTTTCTCAGCCAAAACATTCGAGGTTTTGATATCAGTTACTTGCACAACTGCTCTTCAACTTCCTAAAATTGAAATTTCCTGGCAGTGCATAACAAATATATCATCTCGGCAAATAGACCGTTTTGTGAGCGATTCACTCATCCAACAAATATACGTGAGATTGTATAACCGAAGGGGCAAGATTGATACGTAGCCAGCGGTGTTTCACGATGGAACTCGGCGTCCCATGGGAAAACTGCGCAGCTGTTTACCTTTGATATTTACCTATGGATGCAACGCTTTCAGCTTAAAACCATTGAACAAGTTGCCTATTAACTATTTTGAACAGAACTCATTGCATCTATTATTTTTCACGTAGTCATTTTTGATTAAAAGCAGACGAACATCACGCGATGCTCTCTTTCATTCACCAAATAACCAAAGCCCCTATAGAAATTCAAATTGTTGCAATGTTTTTCATTTTCGAAAAAACTCATGATATACAGTATAGCCTATATATTATATGTGTTTTTTTTATAATGCACACGGAGAAAAATGTTTTAATTAAAATTGTGTTAGTCGTTTTAAAAACTAAACTGCATTCAAGGCGTGTACGTTTTTATAAGTTTGATTTATTTAATAAAAGGAAAACTTAGAACACTTTTATTAAATGTTTAATAAACAGAGAAATGATAAAAGTTCTGCGACGGGAAAAATCACCTAAATTTAGGCATGATCAAAAAGTTAGGTTTTTTAGAATGTGATTTACGAGAAATAAAATGTTTTAATTTGTCAATTTTAAAAACATAAATGAAGTCTGTATTACATTCAGTTTGAAATTTTCCTTTTTAAAAGCCTTGGTTAGTAAATGTTCAAAAATATGCGCTTGACTTTTCGGATACGCCTAAACTTGCCTGAAATTCGGCAAACATTTGATTCGTGTATGACGGCCTTAAATCTGTTATTTACTTCAAGAAACTGCCAGTAGGTGGCGAGGTGGTTGGCAATGGAAGCGGATAGAGAATAGCGTACGGAAATCACATGGCTCTCACATTGAGGGTATAGGAACTCATTCGGTTATTTCAATATGTCGAATGTATTTTATACATGTACGTTTGTTTCCATATACAATATATTCCATAATTGAATTACAGTTGACTCCCGATTATCCGATGAAATTGGGATTTGAAGTTTCCCCGGATAATCGGAACTCCAAATAATCCGAAAAATTTAAGAAAAACTTCAAAAATAGGACACTATAACTCGAATATATTTTGTAAAATGTTTTAGAAAACGCAGAACATTTCTTTCATTGTAGATTTTAGCTTGTCCCATTAACTTCGTAAAATATTACCTTTACTTCGAAAACCATAAGGTGCTTGCTCGATCGTACGTGGATCGACTGCGCTCTTCGTAAGATGTTCGCAAAAGGCGACGCAGTTTTCTTCGCAGATGTGCGCAGTACGGGGTAACTGGCTGATCGTCGACCTTTCGATTGTTGCTGCATCGCGTGGGCGAACACGTTGAGTAAATTCTCTCTCGCAGTTTGCCTGAAGCCCATCGCTCGATCGTTGCCGTTGCCCCTGAAGCGCAACTCGTAAGTACGATATTAGTTTTGACTCCGACTTAGCGAGGGTCTCGGTTAAGTTCAGTCGAAGAAGGGCCAACTGCCGTCTACTTAGTTAAGCATACACCCAACGCTGTACTTTGCAAAAACATAAAAATGTATCTCCTCATAAAAATCACTCGTGTGGCAAGACCGCTTTCGGAGGGTACGGGCGCGCTTGCGTGCGGTAAGCGAACTGCTATACTGCCGTTCTGCGAAAAGCAAATCCTCGCGAGAGCAAAAATTAATTGTTCGCCGCGCAACGCGCGGAATGTAATCGGCGGGATTTTCCAATCAAAATTTATCACACATCATCCCATAATGCTGTTTGGCTTAGTGATTGTGCACTGCATCCGGTTGCCGTTATTTCAGCATTTCTAATATTAATTATGCGCCGTGCGAAATCCCGTCCTAAAAATTAATGAGGCGAGAATTTTAAGGCGAATGCGTCTTGCGCTCGCAGAGAGAACCCTGCTTCAAGTTCCTCTCGGTTTATTTCCGAGGTCCTGGTCACCTCCGGCAATAAGGGACCGTTCATTTTACACGGCAAATATCGAGGGAAGTGAGTCCAAATACGATGGGAGGACAGTTATGCAAAGTATTCGGCAACATACAAGTTGTGAGCGAGGATCAAGAATGAAATAATGGACAACGTTTCATGTAGTTTCATTTAGGTCAACTTAGAGAGAGAGAGAGAGAGCGTTAGTGCTTTTACGCAGAGTGGCACACTAATGTACATTGGCTTAGTATGTGGGCATAGGATGAGAACACGCTGAATGCTTTCTTTCAGCTTCTTTACTCCTTGTTTTCATTTTCTTGTTTCCAGCTTTGGGGCGCACAATGAATGCGTTATGCTAGGTAAAACATTCCGCGTAAAACCTTACACATGCGCATCAGCATATCATGATGAGTGCAGGACACCTTTTTACGCTACATATAGGCGGCATACAATCGATGGCTACACTGTTGACCAATAGTGCTCTGCGTGCCGCTCTGTGTCTTACAAATCTGCTTTTAGATTTCCAAAAAAGAATGCTAAAAACATTATTGAAAGCTTATAAGCGCTTCTTGTAAGCTCAGTCTGGCTCGGCTAAGACTTTCTTTGTGTGTGCCCTTATTTTAAAAAAGCATGCCGTGCTATAGCATCACTTTATGAAAATCACTATAACGTCCATAACAATGATTTCATGAAAAATGAAAAACGAACGGACTGACCTTTTTCGTACATGACATACACATATGACGTATATTAAATTCGATTGAGCAGTCCTTTTTGCGTTGCTGTATTTACCATGACTTCATAGCAACCGGTCCATAAATTTCTATTGGCCAATGATCTAGCATAGGTTAGCCCTAAGCCGTTGTGACCTGTTCCTTGAGAAAGGACTGGCATAGACGTCTGTGGCACAAATAAAGAACAAGATTTATGCTCAAACATAAATAACTTGTCGCGCGTTTTTCCTTTACTGTTTTTCCCGAAAGCCGCTCATGTTTTTGGAATAATTCACTTCAGCACTTTATCTTCTCAAAATTCATTTCTTTAGGCACAGTTTTTCATTTTTTTATAATGATTCTTTCTTTCAGCATCGCTTCATGAAAATGCAACAGGGCAATGTCGTGGCTGGATTTCCAATGCTTTGTCGATCGAACATACAGTATCTTCGTAGACTATTTTGGTACATTTTTCCATAACTTTCTTTCTACTTCTAGAAGGCAGTTATGTCAAATGCTCCCGCTTACGAATTGGATGATGCCAGAAGTTAGCTTCTTTCTCCAACGCCAAGCTTTTTAGGGGTATTTGAATTTGGAAAAATGAAAATAATCGTGTCTGTAGGGAATACATAAAATCAATAATAGGTTCATTCCCACTAGGCCCGATTATTTGGAGCATATGTTATGCCATGTGCATAACGCACATGAATGGTCATTGTTGCATTAAAGGTATATCAACGGATTGGCAAAACTGGGCTTTTGTGGATAGTTCCAAGCTATTGCTATCCAGAAAATAAAACCAAACTGGGCTTGGATGAAATTTAAAAAAAAAAAAAAACCTGCACTGTATAAATCAGCTTATAAACAATATTTCTTGGAAGATTGGACTGGACGATCACAGACAGCTTATTTTGGACCATTCTGAAGATTGGGAGTAGAAACTCTTTCTTTTATAGCTGGACATTTAACATTGCCACCAATTTACCAGCATAATAGAGAGCAATGTTCCTGGCCACAAATGTCATGGTCGACCTTACAAATTCGAGAATCTCTCTTGGTCAACTTTGATGCATTCGTACTTGAGGTAAAAGAAAGGTTCAAGCTAATATTCCATGTTGGTTTAAAACATTTGAACCTAATTTAGCAACATTCTCACCAACGAGGACTGACATGAGCTGATGCGCATATTTTAAAATGACATTCTAGGAACTGACACGTACATTAAACAAGGATTACGCGCAGCAATTCTGGACCTGGAATAATCAATTTACAACGTATCATACAGTATTACTTCCAATTATGTGGAGCTATTTTCCAAAAATGAAATGACCAGTAAGCTTCGCGACCAGTCATTACGCACGTTGAAACTAGAGCGTATTTCCAATTAACGGCATGTCTGCTTAATGTGATGAATGCATCCGATTACTCTTCAATTAGTCATTTACCTTCGTCATTTTATAGCAATGCCTTTATACCATTTGTTATTCTCGATTGAATTTATTTTAGCGTGATCTAAAATATGCCAGGGGCTTACCGACAACTCCATGGACACCTTATCAAATAACATACGCAGCATGTTTTCATTGCATTTAATATTGTGGATTGATGTCATTTTGAACCAAATGGATGGAAATTATAAGAAATGAATGCCTTGAATTCGATGCTTAAAATAATCTGCAATCTACCAATAGATAACTTTCACAAGCAGATGACGCAGTCTTACCCCGCTCAGATCAGACAAAGTGGGGTACTTCATTTAAGGTATACTGGCATAAGGTGTTAAGGTATACAGTTACAAAAATGATTGCCTTTGTTAAAAGATAAATTGCACGTGCGAGCAGCAGGCGCATTCGTTTTATATATCAGTTTGCATTATTCTTTTATTAATTATTTATTTAGAAATAACGAGAAAATTCACATAATATTCGTATAAAAAAATTCGGATAAAAAATCTATTCATGGGTAAGTGATAGTATCTATGGGTACGTTCATAAAGAGCTTTTTTAAGGTGGCTTTAAAGCAGTGTCGCTTAGTGGTATTGCAGACGCTTACCCCTAAGCGACACTGAAAAAAAAGCTTAAAGACAGCCTTAAAAAAGCACTTTGTGAACTACCCTAATGGGGCATTTTCTTAGTTTTTTAGAATGACGCTCCTTATTAGCGCCACGATTCTCAGATTTATGTACCCCACAACACGCCCACAATGTAAACCAAGTCACATTAACCACGCTCACGAGCTGCGTGACGTCACATGCAAGTTATCTATACACGCATCCTTTCTCACTATTATCATTTCTGATTTCTTGGGAATTGCGCGTATTTATCCCGGAAATGCACTGAACGTCATCCTACAGAGCACGTCGTTTTAATGGCAGTTGTTGGATTTGTTTAAGTCGAATCCCTTCTAAGAGTAGTCTCGAAGTAAAAGATTTGTCAAGAGTAGAATTTCCCCCTAATCCTTGATTTTGCTGTGGGCACGCAATTTGACATTTCACATCGGGCAGGCAAATGCTCATCCAGCGATGCACTTAGTAGTATTGGTAAAGCAGGGCACCCATCTTTAATGATATAAAAAAAATGGGACGTTTGAATTCATGCGGTTATTCGACGTCTATTCTGTCCCAGTTCGTCGTGGGAATTCATGTCAACAATACATATTAGTAGTATATATCTCTCTGTGGATGCGCTCGCGCTATATTCAATGTCTTTTTCGATCATTGTGAATATCCTTCATTGCGAGCCCCGCACATAATTTTGAAATAAACAAGATTGATAAGAGGAAAATATATGCCCACATGTTCGCAGATAAAGCGTTGAATTAGTATTCAGATCGAATAAGATAAATCTTCTTGTCTTCGGTAGTCTCCCGAGGCAGATTTATCATCGGCGAGTTGTCGCTCGACTAAAGGCTACCTTCTTTGCATTTCGAGATGATTTAGGGTTAGCCACGAAGGAAGCCCAAAATGGCACTCGCCTTAAGATCACACCCCCGCACGATGATGCATTTTGGAAGATAACAGATTAAATGCCCTTATTATGTCTGCTATAGTCGGCGAACAATAGATTTATTTCGCATTATACATTTATCCATTCATCTCTTTGTCAACGGGGATTTGTGATTTTTAGACTCGTGAGCAATTTTCGCTCGGCAAATAATTTCGTTTAATTGAATTACCGACGACACAATTTCGAAATGTGATTACGAGCGATTGGAGGCAGGTACTTAGACATTGTTCATTATCGCCACGTAAATTGGAATATTATTTATTGCGCGAGCTTACAGATAATGTACAAATTGGTGTTATTAAAATACATCCGTAGAAGTGCAAAATGGTGGCTTTTAAGCCACTCGCTTTTAATGGCACGAATGAAAAATGTATGACTCACTTAGAGCGATAATACCAGTTAT
Organism: Ommatoiulus sabulosus; assembly: GCA_034697705.1. Lineage (NCBI taxonomy): Eukaryota > Metazoa > Arthropoda > Diplopoda > Julida > Julidae > Ommatoiulus > Ommatoiulus sabulosus. The sequence continues at coordinate 10,894 of JAQGAO010004718.1, forward strand.
ATGAGAATTTAATTTCACTTAAACAAGGATGCTTCATGCGGTTGAATTAAAATTAGCGAACAATGTTCGGCGCACTCCGGGTTAAAATAGCTGATTATAATTTATACGACACGTAACAATGATATTAAATCGCACAACACTGTGAACTTGTATTAAACAAGTTTAATAGAGGCTGATACTTTTACGTTACAATTAAGCAATAAATATTGATAATAAAGAAATAAACAAAAATGATATGGTTAAAGAATTGTAACTTTACTTATCTGGAAAATTTAAAGATGCAATTCAACTCAATACCCCTGCCGTTGGCATATACCGTAATATGCAATATGGTGAGTTTGGGATGTAGTCCATTTAGCCAATTTAAACCAGATTAAATACTCTCGTCGCAATGGACTTAAATATCATCGTTGAATTGAATTTCTAAAACCGTATGGCAATCTTTTGGAAGTACATCCAACGTCTAATTGCATGCAAGTTTCAAATTCAAACTCAAGGTCCGAAGATTTTTGTAATTTAAAACATACATTAATACAATTTTGAAAACAAGCTTCAATTATCTGTAATGCAAACATATTAAAAGTGTGCGTTTTACAAAATATTTTAATAGTCTCGATACTAACTGGTACTACATGTAACATTACAGGGTGGAATGTTAATGTCATAACTGCCAGAAGGCAGTTCGCCTCGAAATTTCAAGTTTCGAATTAGCCCATCAAACAGATGGTGCTTTCAAATGACCTTTCGCGCGACCTCTCGGAACCCAGAATATTAATTTGTTTTTGTTGTGGGCGAGTATGTTAGGACGTGATATTTCTAATCAATTTCCATGTTCACATCCTCGGTGCTGAATTAAGCGATTTGTGGTTAGGTCAGCAAATTTCAGTTCGAATTCTCTCTTGACGCTGCAGCAGCTGTCACCGACTATTAATGAAGTACACGCGCACTATTCCAGCCGAAATTACCCAAATGACAAATAACACCAGTTTCTTAAGCCATTGAAAGGTGATTTATGAGATGAATTAATGGTTTCCATAGTTAATTACCATAATAGTCCAGCATGACAGCTTCTAATAGAGTGCGTCTCTTTCGGGCTCTTTTGTAGACAAAATGCCAAACTTAGTTTATATTGAGCTTCATCACGAAAGATACAATACGTTAAAAAATCATGAAATATGTATTTGGGGGATGCATTTTTCGCCTATAAAATATATACAATTTGGAAAATACTACTGCATTTGCGAGATGCTCGGGCTGGTTATTCAAAGTTCTTAATGACTTGCAAATGAGTGTTCAAATATTGCGTGTTAACTGCTGAATGCCGTGTGGAACATAAATGTACAAGAATACTATACTGTACATCTTAAAATTTGAGCTTTTATGACATAACTCACTATAGTAAATGTTTAATCAATATTTTTTAAGTGGAAAAAATGCATTGGAGAATGTGTAAAATACAAATTTTACATTGCATTTAATTCCATCTGATACCCTTTAAAAATGTTTACACAAAACGTTTCAACGACAAAAGCAAGAAGACGATGATTAAAATGGATCTTTTTATCAATATCTAAAATTGATATGATGGGGTTATTTGTTTTGAGTGCTTCTGAAGTGTCTTATTCTGTAGGTGAATTAATTAAAGGGCCTACATAAAACAAGAGTGTGACTAAATTTGCATATTGCGAGGTAGTGCATTTTGGACCTTTATTTTGCGGAACAAAAAAGCTGCATTTGTGTTGATACAAGACATTTCAGAGCTCACAAGTATATTGGTGAAGCGGAGGATTCATGAATAAAATATGCACGAGTTTAATTTACTTTTCGAATACGCATTATTCGGAGTTCATTAAAAATTTAAATTGCTTCGTGAGCCATTACAGTATGCCCTCACGTAAATACCATTTGCGTGAAACGTTCATTCTGCGCAGTTTACACACATGTTAACAGATTGTTTATGTAAGAAATATGTGATCATGAAAATGCTACAACCCAATTCTGATTTCTTAAAGGATAAACGTATTTAGGTAATATTTGGAAAACATTTCTCTAACACACAAATTATTTTGTAGTTGTTCATTGATTACGGAAACTGACATGCATGATACAGCGATGTGAAAACTTGAAAAGAGGTATTTCATTCGGTATATTATTTTTGTATTGATAGTCGTGTGCTCCTTCTTACGCTTAATATTTCTCCTTTAATTATTAACGGACATTTTAATTCTTTTTCTAAATTTTCGATGCATTGAAAGAGGTTTTGCAATTGTACGCTAACTTTAATATATCTTGTAAATGCTGGCAACATTTGAATATTTTAGTAATTTATGAAAAGCAATTTACATGTGTTATGAGAATTTCTAGCTGCCTTGGATATACCTTGCTTTTCCTCAATTTTCCTTGTTATTGCGAGTGCATATATTAAAACTTTTTTTATTGAATCCTTAAACAAAACTTCATTTTTCTGCATCTTTTATTTTTTGCGTTTGCTATTGTATATATACAGTAATTCCACAATGTGCAAAAGGAGAAGTTCAGTGACAGAAATGGAAATATACTTGTATAGCAAGTTGAAAATACGTTCCAACAAATTCATTTCTACGCTCGACTAGATGAACTGGTACCATAAAACGTGAAAAAATGTGCACGTATATGCAATACCGTATAGAAATATATTTCATATGTGGCTGTAGTGTTGAATTATGCCATTGTGTATTGTACCTCGGCTAATTTGTATATTTGCACGTTCTGGTGAATGGGGAGTGATTATTTAAATGTTATTGATTTTATTAATCTATATTTTAAATCCAGCCTTAAGGCGTATGCGTTAACGCGATGGCAATGTTTACCATTTCATTTGCATATCATGATTGCTTGTGCCGTATAGAAAACTGTGCTTCTGCAGTCCGCAGTCCGCAAATCCATCGAGCTAATTTTCCGGTGAAAACATAAGTAAATTTTATTGATTATGCCCGCGTATGGTAACTGCGTTCATGGATTCAAACGTATTTCATTTGTATTTAAGGTTTCTGATAATAATTGGCACGGATGTGCCGCTGTGTTACACTATTGTAATTTTAGGTACATCATAGAATGCCAAAATTGTTCGCTGGAGGCATAAATTGCTTCGTGTTATAAGATATCATTTTTGTAAAAAAAACAGATTCATTGACATGTTCAGGTACATGTGGATGACAGTAGGCCTACATGCCATCGAACCTCGTTTAGACGAATTTTAAGGGAGTATACGACGTAACTTTTTTTCTTTTTAAATTATAGTTCGTATTAACGGGGAAGTCAGGCAAAACATGACTTCAACAATACCGTACGAACCAGTTTCATCGAAGTTTGAATGAAATCTTACCCCACGTACTGTACATGCAGGGGAAGGTCCTGGCGTACTATTAATTTTTCTTATTGCCTAAAGTTTGTTTTAACGTAACATATAAGCGCGAATGCTTAAGAACTAGTCTAGAAAATTCATTTGTTTTAGCCAAAAATTGGTATTATCCGAATTTGGAATTCGACTTAAACGAAGAAATTAACATTATTCGTCCATACTCTAGGACGGGGACTGGAAATGAGTTCGTATAAAGCAAGTTCTTCTTAATGAAATTTCGCTGTAATTCATTCATAAGCGAATCGAGTCCACTGAAGAACCCTGGTTGAAGGATCAGTATATTTTTTTTATACTGATAATTGGGACATACTGATCTCAGTATAAATTTATACTGATATCAGTATGCCTTTAATATCAAATTTATAAAATTAATTAATAGCC
>JAQGAO010004719.1:0-14673 GCA_034697705.1 Ommatoiulus sabulosus
CTTTATTAATCGCCGGGGGGGTTCCCCGGAATTTGCACATAAGCGCCCCGGCGCTTAATTCAGTTTTTACGGTACCTCCAATCCTGGAAAACCTGAAAAAGGCAGAGAACCATTTGCTCAGAGTCCATTTGCAAACTTTCAAATTTACCCAGTACAAATTTTCAAAATTTTCAACCTTTTCCGAGGTTATCTTAACAAATTTTTCCACGTTTTCTCGAGGACAAATTTGCAAAAATTTCCACGTTTGCCCAAGTAAAAATCTTCAACATTTTCAACTGTTTTCGAGTACAGATTTGTACAATTTTCAACCGTTTCCGAGGAGAAATTTGCAAAACTTCCAACAGATTCTGTGAACAAATTAGCCAAATTTTCAAAATTTGCCGAATACATTTTTCGGACGCATCGGGCGTCCGATGGAGGAGGAGGGGGGGGGGGGTCCTGATTGACCGGACACAATGCGGACAGGGGGTAGATCGAGGGGAGTCCAATTTTTGGAAATTTTTGAGGACGTCCTTTTTGAATGGCCCCTTATGCAGATGCAGGAAAATCATATAGTTCGTCCGAATGATTTCGCGAATTTTCGTTTGCAAGCATTATAGACTAACAATACGGGCCCTGCTCAAGTAATTTCGAAGATGCATTTACAAGTAAATGCCAAATGTTATATACCTGTACGTGTATGATTTCTTCACCAATCAGTTTTTATGCATCTTAGGTCGTATGCATGCATTATATTTTTTAGTAGACTGTTTCGGTCTAAAGTTGAACTTTTCTTCGCGGCATCTTCGTGTTCTGTTGCCACTTTTTGGCTTTTAACCAAAATACGAAATTAATGCCTAGCGTGCGGCACACCTGGGTGGAGCGGCTTCCGCAAACAGGCCTAATTTAATCCTATAACCCCAATGCTATACAATTGTACATGTATAGAACAAACGAATTTTAGGGTTTACGATAACTCGGCGAGATTTGTCATCGTTATAACAACTGAAAAGTCCATGCTTCCTTTCCGGAAGCCGCCTTCCTTTCCTCGTTAACTTCCAACGAAAATATTTTGAAAACATTGCTCGTAAACCATGGGAACGCTACTACTGACATTAACTATAACGGTTAGGCTCTTTTACGAGTGTACGAAATGTTTACGCTCTTAAAACTATTTATATTTTTATCTTGAATTCCACCACGCGAATTCCATTCTTAGAACTTCCAGCTGAATCTATAAATCTTGGAAGCTGGCTGCCCATTATTTCGAAGGATCCCGCTAATAACTCTCTGAATCTGCCATGGGCCAATGGTAGAATGTCATCACTCACACTGACGGATTATCTCGGCATCATAGAATATGGTTTAAGTCGCACTGATATTCTGAATATCAGTTAATCCATAAAGGCATCCTTGTCAATTACCCTGCAATCTCTTCTCAATCTTGCTGTAAATTTGTTTACATTTGTATGAATCTCTATGCATAAAATAAGCTGACTGTATTTAACCATCGATCCCATTCAACCCTTGGGAAGCTTAAATGTCTTAAATGTCTTTGAATCTTTCTGAATCTAAATCACCCCATGCGCTTGATCGTTTAACTTCTCCGTCTTGTCTTCATCTCGCTATATTCTTCTCGAACCTTACCCCTATGATATCCTTCTTAGTATAATCAATATATGAATAATAAGCTATAATACATGTGCAATATAATCTAACCGCTTATCAATGAAACTTCCGACATCTCAGTTAAGCTCAGTTCCGAGTTTCATTGAGGACAACAGTTCCTGTCTTTACGGTCTTTACCTCATTGAAATCAACTGTGTGATCTTGCTTAATCTTGCTAGACATGTTTGTATGTTTATGTATCGCAATTAACCCACTGAAATCATATAGAAGTCTATATAGCTAATCGGTGTTGCTACATTTCTACGCATCTTTTTGAATAGGGGAAATTCTGGAACTTCCTGAATCTTCTTTAGTTAACCCATTTCTATAATTGGAAAACTCTTAATCGCCTATATCTTAAATCGTTATGGATCTTCAATCAGTTGACATTGATCGACAGACTGACATATCTCACCATCACCAGAACAAATGAATTCGTCTGAAGCTTCTTGAATCTTTCTGGATTGCGAATGGTTGTTCGCATACAACAAACACCTGAAGCAAGCTCGAAAACAACATTTCACGCCAATTCTGCGGCATAATTCATTGGCTTTCACGCTTGTACTGCATGCCGCAATGCGTGAAACTTACATCCGTTGTTCATCCTGAGAAAAAACTCTGCGAAAATGTAACTAGACGTTCAAGGTTAGTTGCACAAAAACGTTTTCCGCCTAGCTTCGATACAAACAAATGCTGCCAGTGAAGACGCCCATTTGCGTGTCGACGCATGCGCATGACATGGGCGTCTTCGCAATGTTGCGAGCACGCAAGTCCTTCAAGATATTGGTCGCAGGGTGAAGAAGGAAGCAATATGCAGACAGCGGAAAGATGATATTAATATATATGAAAACCCAGGCTACTATTAGAGACCCATTGCTCTACTACAGTTTGTTTTTAAAGTAGTTATACTATTGGAGACCGTTTGCTATGGCAACCCATCTAATAATAGATTCAAACTCATTCAAGTGGCAATGATGCTACAGTATACTTGAGATGGAAGGATACAATAAAAGATCCGTTGTTTTAATTTTTACGACCGACCTTTAAGACCGCAACTTTTTATTGTCCTGGTTATCCACAAAAAAGCAACAACGACTAACGATGAGTGAACGTTAAGGTCAAAAGCAGATCAGAAAATTAAAAACGATAAGAAAACCCGGAAAAAACATGCAAAACTCGTCCAAAATACTGACAAATGTAAGGACGAACATTTCTATAGGGTTGTGTGGTATAAATTATGGATGTGCACGTTTAGTTGGTCAAATTTCGAAAACTACTTGCATGGAATACACAGTAAGCCACGTAGTTCTTGGCTTCGAACACGAAATTCAATCAAAACCCACACTAACGATGAACGGAATAAAGTTTTGTTGGAAACTATATACTTGAGATGAAACGGCACCTCAGCGAGAAATATTTCGTACAAATGACATCAACGAGCCGTGATGATATTCACCTCATTAAAACGGAAGTATGAAGTCGACACTCGATTTGATTACATTGTAATGTAATCAAATCGAGTTTGGTTATAACCAAATTGGACCCGTACCGTGCGAGCATGTCTGTCTCCTGAAACATCAACAACCACTGTTGTTAACGCGTGTTCCTAAATTACTCAAAATTGCAGGACCTCGTGCAATCAACAATGGAATATCAATTACTTAATGGCGCACCGCGTGCGGAGAGAATGTTAATAGATGACCCATTTTAATTTGATGGGCATTTTATGACATATCACGTGATGCAGTTGGGCCTAATTTGATGAGATTGCCGTCAACGCGGTAAATTCGCTCGATACCTCAGTGCTGCGTAATAATTAATTAAGCAAGGCATGATTACCGTATACCAATGGCGGACCAAATTTCAAAATTTTCTCGCTGAATTTAACAATTTAGAAATATTAGTTTCCATCGATTAAATCGACAGATGAAATTCAGAGAAAAATCCAACAGTTTAAAAAAGGAACGCCGCAAGTTCATCGATGTGTTGAAGTATTATTACAATTCATGCGTTAATAAAAATTATTTATGAATTAACGGGAATTAAATAATATGTTATGCACTATAAATATTCGAGAAGAATTCCAGAAGTAACAACTCAAAATGTTTAATTTTCAGTTAAAGCAAGTTTTAAAAAGTTGTTGATTGCATGATTTATGGTAAAGTCGTCTTGAATCGGAGATTGACAATTGTTGAATTCTCTCTTTGATTTTCATCAAAGTAAATTTTAATACTCTCAAAGTTTCAAGGAATCCCAATTCATTTTGCATCCAAGAATACATATGGACAAGTGAAGTGAAACGACCAGATATTCTATACATTTAGCCAGGTTACCAGGCAGTTACCACCAACTATACTACTAAGTATCCTACAGTCATGACCGTGACCATGGACACTGTGCAGCAAATAACTAGCTTCTGAAGCTGTTGGGAGTTTTGTCATATTGAAGATATTGCATGGCATTCTACAATTGTACTCGCAACATAGAAATTATGCCAAATCTTTTGCTAAACAAACGATCCAACATGAGCTAATTAATCATGTATACTGTATCTGCCTGTATGTGAAAAGCAGCTCACCTTGCCATGTATCACGTTGGTTTCAGAGACGAACTCTAGCTGCTTAAAAAAGCGTAATTTGCAGTTGTATGATGATTCGCAATGTGTGATGCAGCGATCGTGGCCCATAACGATGCTTTCGCTATTTTTAGATAGAAAAAGTCTTTATTTTTAGATTTTTGGAACCGAAAACTTGCACATCATCACGAAAAATTAAACCTGCTTTGAAATATTGTACGAGTCGGAAAAAGTTCGGGGTAATCGTGTCTCATAAATCCTGATTCTTGCTTCAGAGAATGCTAAATAATGTATAAGATGTATATGTTGTCATAACATCTTTAAAAATAGAATTGTCCAAAATTTAGCTCATAAAATTGAAACCGATAAAGTCGCGAATGCATACTTTCAAATTGTGTACGTTGTATAAAAGAATACATTGCAAATGTTAAAAACGGGTGCTGCATAAATTTAGAAATTAATGATTTACATGAAAGTGCATGAACAGCTTATATCGATTAAGTTTTAAAGAATACAAGGCTTCATCATATAGGCGAAGATGAAAATTCATGGCAAATACTTTGCAGGAATTACTTTTTCATTTCGTTTCCTAATTTATTAACAAAATCATGCCCATCAGCTTGTCCTATAGCTGTGCATAATTGTTGGGTTTTGTTTTTTTAAGTATTGGCTTAATGAAACATGTTACATGAAAAAGCAGACGAAATCATGCAGATGTCACGAGGAATCCTAAACAACGAACATGATAAACGATTCAATACACAGGGTTAAAAAAATGACAAACACTTTCAAAATTGAATAAAATACTATTGAAGCAAACTCACATTTTTTTCACATGCACAACGATGACGTCAGCATAGTTTCTCGTAGAACTGCAACAAAGAATCACTAACACAGCTGCTGAAGTTACTAAGGGTATGATGGAAAGCAACAGTTTGGGATGAAATCAACATCCGCCTTGATATCTGCAGTGTGCCTTAGGTTGCGCACATATACAGCATCTTTAACTTAAAAATATGAAATAGAACATTACACTTTTAAGTTAACTTAAAGTTCAAAGCTGAAGTCGAATTCATCCCAGTAACTCTAAGCAACTATACGTTAGTGATTCTTTGTTGCAGTTCTGCAACAAAAAATTGAGTTTACCTACTGTATAGGAACATGAGATATGAATGTATACATAACTTCAGTGGGTAGTTGTTATTCAATTTTGAAAGTGTATATTTCATTTGTGCTAACCTTGTATTTTACATGTTTAAAGCATATTATAGGTGGTTTGAGCTATGCTGAAGCCGTTAACTCAGCTGTTGGTTTTTTTTGTTGTTTTTGTGCGTGAAATTGCGAACGCGTTCCAAATACTACTAGCGTAACATGCGTGAGAAAACTAAACGGTATACCATTCAAATATTTTAGTGAATCCTTAACTATTAAACGAGTGCATTAATTGCATATTAAAAACAATACTGACGATGCGCTGAATACAAATTGTAGTGTCTAAGTTGAAACCTGGCAATGCGCTATATATTTACCATGCACGTGCATGACGGTATTTATTTTAGGATTTTTTCTTACGTGTCGACTCATCTGTAAATCATCTCGAATAGCCCCAAACTGGGAATAAATTGCTGACATAAAGAACACCCATCTGCTATGGCATCATCAGCACTGTCCTCATAGATCGTGAATGAGCTATTTGGAGATGTTGATCACCATGTATTTCTTTTGGAAAGCCATGTTTGGCATCTTGCCACCGAAGATGTTGACTGGTTGAAATGACCCAGATGGTCTCAAATGTTAATCAATCAACATTGTGCGATAATGGAATTTTGTACCCTTTCGCCTTTCTTCTAACCATTTCGAAAAGGTGAATCAGATCGACCCGAAATCTTAATGTTTTAGCGTCTAGTGCCATCTATTGCATGAATGATGTATAGCAATGCCTAAATTTCTTGTTAAAATGATGATGGGGATGAGAAGGGAATCGGGGTTTACCAAATGCCTGTTTCTTGGCATCTTCAATAAATATAAATAGAGCATCTCTGAATGGTCAATATTTAATAAGACCATTTTGGTGATCTCTGAAACAGTTTGGAGATTATTACAGCTTCCATTGGCGGCGGTTGTGAATTGCACACGAATTCGCGAAAGCAGAATTTAGAACATTTCCCAAATTTCGAAATTTCAGGCGATAATTTTCGGAAAATTAATTGCGAGACTTCTTATGGTTCCTCTACCAAATACCTTTTTCAGGAGCTTCTACAAATTCAAGATAGGATAATTTTCAGAAACTTAATTCTCAATTGCCTTGTTTTTTTTCTTTTTACTTCAGGAGATTATTGAAAACCCCCGCTTGTTTGTAGGGGGCGCCAGTCGTTTCGATGTCCAGCAAGGCGAATTGGGTAATAAATTCAATTTTCAACTGCCGTAGAGAATCTTGAGAATCTCAAGTTTAAACGACTCCAAAACGTTAAATTTTCAGGAGATTGCTGGCTGCTGGCAGCCGTTGCCAACCTCACGCTCAACCAGGGTTTGTTCGCCAGGGTTGTTCCGGACGACCAGAGTTTCGTGGAAGACTATGCAGGGATTTTTCATTTCCGGTGAGAATCCTGGGATCGAAACTCCTGACGAATTTGCCTTAAAAATTAAGTTTAGGGGTGACACGATGACGTCATTATGTTTTCCCCAAAACTTTGTTGTTTTTAGGGGGATTTTGATAAGGTTTTCGAACATGTTAGTCGCTCAATAATGATTTCCTTGCAGGTTTTGGCAGTATGGACGTTGGGTAGATGTTGTCGTCGATGATCGGTTACCGACGTACTACGGACGACTTGTGTTCATGCACTCAACGGAAAACAACGAGTTTTGGAGCGCTCTGCTTGAAAAAGCCTATGCAAAGTACAACTTTCCTTTCGTCTCTAAATTCCACACTAACCCATAGCTTACTTTTTGGACAAGTGTAGTTCACTATAATTCTTCGCGTTTTATTGTTCTGTTTTTTTTTTTTTGTTTTTTTTTAATATTTATACTAGACTGCATGGTTCCTACGAGGCCTTAAAAGGTGGCACCACGTGCGAGGCCATGGAGGACTTCACCGGGGGCGTCACCGAGATGTACGAATTGGACAAAGCCCCAAGCTGCCTCTTCCGAATTCTCCTGAAGGCCTACGAGAGATCCTCTCTCATGGGATGCTCCATCGAGGTTTGTTTGTTTGTTTGTTTGTGGGTTAACTGATGAGTTCACCCTTATCCCCCCCCCCCTCCCCTCCCCGCCTCAAGAGGATGTCGATTTATGCTGCCAAAAAAACTCACAACATTTTTTCATTAGATTTAGAAATGAAGAATTTTCAAATAAAATTGGTCGGCTGTCATTAAATCAAAACATTCCTCCTTAGCCTGACCCCAACGTGGTCGAAGCCGAATTGCCCAACGGACTGATACGAGGCCACGCCTACAGCATCACCAGGATTAAAATGGTGGACGTCAATACGCAGCGGGTATCTGGAAAAATCCCGCTCATTCGGATACGGAATCCGTGGGGCAACGAGGCCGAGTGGCATGGCGCTTGGAGCGACAAGTGAGTTCGCCATGAGGTGTTCGGTCGACCTTTGACCCTTCCGTAATCTGCAATCATCTTTTGTCGTTTTAGATCTCCTGAGTGGCGGTACATCCCAGAAGGTGAAAAGCAAGAGCTGGGGCTGACCTTCGAATCGGACGGGGAGTTCTGGATGTCGTTCCAGGACTTCCTGAAGAACTTCAACAGGCTAGAAGTGTGTAATTTGGATCCAGATTCACTAGATGACGACCTAAAGGGGACGGGCAAGAAGTGGCAGTCTAATGTGTTCGAGGGGTCGTGGCTGCGTGGTGTCACTGCTGGTGGTTGCAGGAACTTCCTCAGTGAGTATGGGTTCAAGGTTGCTCAAACATTCAGATTTCTTTGGTCATTGACTCGATCCTTTTATCAGTTTTCCAAATTTTAAATGTTCTACAGTCAATTTATTTGAACAACTCTCTCTAAGTTTTCCGAATATTCAGTACACTTTCAGTGCTTTTCTTTTCCGGACAGTCCTCTTACTGTACTGGTAAAAAATGTCCGCCATTCTTCAAGTAGTAGTTTCCTCTTAATTGCCCAAAATTTCATTTTTATTGTTTGTTTATAAACATTTCTCTTAATTCTTTAAGTTTTCCAGATTATTAATTTTTCTCTAGAGCTTCCCGAACGTTCGTTTTTCTGGGCAACTTTCCCAAACATTCAGTAGTCTTCTGCATTTTTAATAACGTCAGGTTGCCCAAACTTTGTTATTCTAGCACAATTTCTGAAAAATTGTGTATTTCTCTCCGCGTGCAACTACTCTCCAACTTCCAAAGCTGTCCATACTCTTTTCTCGTTTCGTTCTTCCGACATCTTCTGATTCATTAACTCGTTAATCCATAGATACCTTCCACAATAACCCTCAGTACCGCGTTGAACTAGAGGACCCCGACGACGACGACGATGATGAAGACGACGACGACAAGGGCAAATGCACTGTCATCGTTGGACTGATGCAGAAGAACAGAAGAACGATGAGGAAAATGGGAGTTGAATGTCTCACCATTGGATTCGCCATTTATAAAGTTTGACTTTTCTAGAATTCTTCTCAATTGTCCTATTACACATTTGATGTTCAAAATTACGAACAATATTTGACATAGCCAATCACTTTTTTCGTTTTTAGCTGGAGAATCCTAGCATCCTACCGACACCCCTTGATGTAAATTTCTTCAAGTTTAACACCTCTTCCGCAAGGTCGCCGAGTTTCATCAACCTTCGTGAAGTGTGTGCACGGTTCAAGCTCGCCCCAGGCTCTTACTGCATTATACCATCCACATTCGAGCCCAATGAAGAAGGGGACTTCGTCTTGAGAGTCTTCTCTGAGAAGAAGAGCGAAATGAAGTACGTGTTTAGAGCATCGCAAAAAAGGACAAGACGGAATGGGGGTCCATCCAATCTCTGTTTCTTGTAGATCATAAATATGATTTCACTAGAGGCCACTGAGACCTAGCTTGAAATTCTAGAAAGTTGGGTGTTCAACAAATACACTAAGTAGAGCATTCTTTAAAAACGTGCAACTTAAACAGGCAATCAGGTTTTTATACATTTTCCAAGACCTTCTTGGAAGATAATCAGGAATATTGTGAATCTGAGGAAATTCATGATTTTTAAACCTGTTTTAAACATTTTAAAAGCAGCTCGATCAATAGATATTTTGGGAATTGTCGACCATTTTGGCTAGACTGGCCCATAAAAATGATGGACTTAACTGTGACGGGACATGTTTCATTTACCCGTTTCTAACCATTTTCGATTCTACTAATCTTAAATATTTATTTCCCAGGGAGAACGACGAAGATGTGAGCTTAGACAAGCCAGACGAGAGCGTAAGTTTTAGATGTCCGCTGCATGGAGTGCCTAAATTTACTTATTTACCTTTCCATTAATGCACTTCGAGTGATTGTTGTAATAAAACTTGAACTGCACGGCAATGAGTAGATAGGCGCTACATCGGACACACTTTGTTTTCGGCAGTGCCGCTGCTTACCACCTTCTTACACCTGTAATTATTACGTAGGTTAAGCGTAGATCACCACACAAAGGACCGCACACACGCACTGTAACTGTAAGTGCACCACCTCGCCGCACACGCAATCTCTTCACTTTTTTTTACTTCTTCATTCTCATTCAATTCTAACAAGCTGCATGGGCTTTTTGCGTGTCTCCCACCTTTGCTGAACACTAGGGTTGTCCGAAGGCTAGCGTGGGCGGCTGCATAAAATTGGTCAAAATAATAGTGTAAACAATGATATCAATAGGTGTACAAGTTTATAACTAACTCAAGTCGACCCGTGTTAGCTTGAACAATTGAATCTGTCAAAATTAGCTAACAAATAGTGTAGATATACAGTGCATTGCATGGTTGTGATGCAATGTACTTGTATCTAATAATGCACTGAAAGTTCCATTGAAATCATTGCAAAATTGAGTCAATTTCGGAGAAAGCATCATATCAGTGACGTCATAAGAGTATGTTGCGCAATATTGAATACCCATCAAATTCGGTGCACAATAAACCGAGATAAACGACACTGAAGATTCACCTGTAATGTCAAATAACAGTAACGTCGTCTGGTAAAACGTCATTGGAACTATACAGTTTCTTGGTTTTTAACTTTATTGACTCTGGGCCAATTTCTACGGGGATTTAGACCCTGCAGTGTAGAAACGTCGATGCCACTTCCCCAAAGATTAAAAATTGTGTCAATTTTCTGTGGGATTTAAAAATAATTATATAAATAAACAAATAAAGCGCGACCCACGCTAGCCTACGGAACCCTGCACGTGCCGCACGATTTTTTAACACTTTGACCGCGTGACGTCATCATGTTTTTGAGTATGGCACCATTGACAATACATAACCAATAAGAAGTGTCTGAAATACTCTTAACACGTCCCACTAAAGCCCACTCACTAACTAATAACACCACTTAAAGCGATATAACAACAAAAAACGCAGCCTTTCTAACCTCGATTGCTAACAAGATTCCGGAATCTGGTTCCAGATCCGGGCCCTCCCCGACAACGACGCCAAGGAGGCCATGCGGGGAGTCTTCAAGAGGATCTCTGGCGACGACATGGAAGTGGATCCATTCGAACTCAAGGAAGTCCTGGATCTTGCCCTCAAGAAAGGTGATGCGGGTCGTGACCCGAATTTGGATCTCGTTTCTGTTACTATTGGAGTTTTTTGCTGTAAAATTTGGAACGTTCTTTTCAGGAAAAAAATGTGGGTCCAGCCAACGTGTCATTTTTATTTGTTCATGCCTGCTTGGTTAAATCGCAGTGAAACGTATAATAAATAATCCAGGCTTGATTAATAATCCAAAATTCAAATGTTCTAATTAAGATATTCCAATCTTAGAAATCAAACGCATCAATCTTGAAAATCTTGAAAATCAGAAATCAATCTTGCACTCTCAAAGTAAAGAAAAAAAAGATTTTCAAAGTAAATAAAAATTAAGTCTTAGAGTAATTTGTAAATGAATTAAGATTTCATTTATTCAATATACAAATTTGAAGGAAGATAAAAATGATCAAAAACATATTCCTAAAATGATCCGAACGCTAATGGCGGGTTGGTTGGCATCGCCCCAACATTACCTCTCCAGGTGTCGCTGCATGTTTATCGTCCATGTTGTTTGTGAACGCTGAAGCGTTGCTAACTGTTTTTGTTCATCCTTAGCGCTAATCGCATCTTCATGTTTGTTTGTTTTTATCTTTTGGGTGAATTTATTTGCATTCCGACTTTTGCTGTCATGCTGCTTTTTAATTGCTAACGCTCCTGCAGGCGGCGATGACGGTAAGAAAGCATGCGAATCCATGTGCCCCAATTCAAAATGGCCGCCGCTCGTGATCCCTTGTCCTCCAATTGGTAGCTTGGTAGAAATTAAAATCCCATAGCAGGAAGATGAGATGGCTTCTGATCCTTGTTTGTTAATTGGTTATCTTAGCTAGTCCGTAGATCGGTCGAATCCCTAGTGAGTTTCTATTCCGTTTTATGATTCCAACCCATTCTGCGCATATCTTACCACCAGAAATTATTGCGCATCTTCATAATTATTTCTGGCATGTTTCGCTATTACTTGTTATTTAAGCTTTCTTTAAGCCTTCTATAAATCTTTGTCACAGTTTCTAAATCTTTACGATTCCCCTTACTGCTCTTCTTGAAGAAACGCCCATCTTCTCAAATTTTTGAAGGCTTTCCAAGCTTTTTCCAGTATTTCTAAATCGATTCTCTTAGCTCTTCTCAGTCAACGCGGAGCTTTGAAAATTTGCCCATACGAGTTTTTTCTGATTCTGAAGAATCCAAACCCATCGGAATCTTTTCTACGCGGATTCTCCTTGTAGAATCGGGAATCGGAAATGCTTCAATTCCCCACGGTTGATTATTTCCTTCACATTTAGAACTGGAATGATCGAAATCTTGATGGAACGAATATTCCTCAAATCGTTTTCCCTATCCTAATTATTCCAATCTATCGATGTTTTTCATGATTTTCTTCTTAGAATCTTCTCATTTTTAAAGGAACATTATTATCCTTTATTATCCTTTATTATCCTTTCATTATCCTTTCAGTCTTCCTTTCCAACATTGCATATAGAGCATTGCTTTTCCTGTTTTTCCCAGCCGTGATTTTTTCTAGCTTTAGGTCGTGAATCTCCCTGATTTATGTTAGCATTTGGGAAAAATCCCATCAGTGTTGCATCTTTCCAATTAGCATGGGCGTGTGAAGCCATTCAAAACCGCCAATTCATTCTTAGCTGGTCCAGGAATCTACCCGGTAGGGAGGTAGAGGTTACTAATTCTGTATCAGAGGCCGAATTCTCCAATATATATAAAAATTAAATAGCGCAAAAAGTAAATTTGCGAACTTTGCTATCATTTGAAAAATTCGCATAATTGTCAGAATTCGGTATCCGATTTAAGGAAATGGGTTAATAATAGGGGTAAATTAACTAATTTTGTGTTGTGTGAAGGCCCATATCCATAACTCTAGAAACTTCATTGCTAAACCAGAAAAGAGAATTCCCAATTTTCTGAAAACGACCCATAACCGATTGCCTTTCCTTTCCCAGAATTTCAGTTTGATGGATTCAGTGAGGACGTTTGCCGCAGCATGGTGGCTATGATGGACGTATCCTTTTTAACCAGAATCATGTAGGTCGCTCATGTCTTGCAAAATTTGTAAATTTAATGGAAATTCCCCCTTAGGCGAAATTAGCTTGATTGAGAAGAAGCATATATCATCGCACTTACAGACGCCTTCACAGTTTACATAAATTTTGCATTTTTCATTGACTTTTTTTTCAAACTTTCGTGATATTTTTTGAAAAACAATCTTCCCATAAAGAAATTGATTCACAGTTAAGTTGCCATTTGAAGATGTTCACTCAGACGTCCCCGCAAAATATATCGAAATTTTACATGAAGTTTAATTTTGAAAAATTGTAAATATTTTGGCAAAATCCTCCGAATTTTTCCGAAATTGCTATTTGCACCTTGACCCGCCCTCAGGTTGATCGTTCTGGCAAGCTTGGCTTCGAAGAGTTCCTGGAATTATGGAGTAACATTCTCACGTGGAAGGTAAGGCCACCATGCACATTGATTGAGCATACTGTATGTAAATGCAATGTAACGTATCTAACATTTCTTCCGGTTCTGTTCCAGAACGTGTTCAAGACGTTCGACAAGGACAATTCCCATCACCTGACGACGTTTGAATTGCGCACGGCGCTCCATTCTGCAGGTACAGCGTATAAGCTTGACTCTCAGTGTAACTTCCTGTGGAATATTGTTCTTATTCTGATTTTGCGAACAGGTTACCGCCTAAACTGGCATGTTCTTAAGGCGCTCGTGCTGCGTTATGGCGAGAAGAACAGTACGATGGCCTTCGACAACTTCATTCTATGTGCCGTCAAACTCAAGTCCATGATCGGTGAGTTTGGAAACAGGTTTTTTTTGCATATAGCCCTGACTGATGCACAATTTACAAAAATTACAAGTTCGCCTGTTTAATTCTAACCATGTTTTCTTGATTTATTAAAGAAATGTTCAAGGATAAAGATCCAGATGGTAAAAACGTAGCGACGTTCACGTTGGAAGAGGTACGTAGACCACCTCTTGTCATACTCCTGGCATATTCCTATATGGGGCCATTCAAAAAGGACGTCCTCAAAATTTTCCCAAAATTGGACTCCCCCCTACCCCCTGTTTGCATTGCGTCCAGTCAATCGGGAACCCCTCCCTCTCCACCCATTCGGACGTTCGAAACTTTAAAAAAAATTGTACTTGGAAAATTTTGAAAGTTTTGCAAAGTTGTACTCGGAAAACGTAAATTTTGCCAATTTCTCCTCGGAAACTGTTGAAAATTTTGCAAATCTGTACTGGAAAACAGTTGAAAACGTTGAAGATTTGTTCTTGGGAAAACGTGGAAAATGTTGCAAATTTATCCTCGGGAAAAATTGGAAGTTTCGGCAAATTTGCCCTCGAGAAAATTTGGAAAATTTGTAAAGATGACCTCATAAATTTTATAAAAGGTGGAAAATTTTGCGAGTTTATGCTCAAGAAAAATAAAAATTTTGCAAATTTGTCCTGGGAAAATTTGAAAGTTTGCGAATGAAACCTGAGCTTTTAAGTTCTCTGATTTTTCCAGATTTTCCAGACTGGAGCTAACCTGTTTACTGACTGTTGCAATTTGTAATACTTCACCTAGGCGATATTGCGCTCAATTTCCCTTTTACTTTGTGAACTGATTTTATTTGGCATTTTTTTTTTGTCCGGTAGACGTCCGTGTTGGTCATACCCCCCCCCCCCCTCCCTCCCTCTGTCCACATTGTGTCCGTGACTCAACCTAACTCCC
>JAQGAO010004720.1:0-14672 GCA_034697705.1 Ommatoiulus sabulosus
ATGTTAAGGGTGTGACAGAGGTGAAACTGAACGTGGCTGGAAGGATAATTGAACATACTTTTTTCATATTAGAGCACAATATAAATATTCGGTATCTTTAGAGCAAAATATGCAAGAAAGAACATATAAGCCTTAGCCTAGTTTATTTACAGCAATAGTAATTTAAACTAATTTTGGCATAGACGCCATAAACGTATACGGTTCGGAAAATTTGTTTAACGGCTGCAAAGTCACGTTTATTTTGCTATTCTAAAAATAACTTTTCAAGCATGGTTTTAATATATGCTGACGACAACAAAAGAGAAACCCGCCGTTTTTTTTTTTAACCATGCACTTACTGTATAACGGTTGTCAAAAAATCTTAATTCATGCACTACGTGACGTCATCAGCATCAATATTAATTTAACTATCATCGACAAGTTTTACAAAACAAAATGTAACAGCCACCATTTAGTTTTACTTCAATTTGCGTTTGCAAGATTTTACTTTCAAGAAATGCATAGATGCATTTAACTTCGACAGAAATTCTCGAAATAACTATCAACTGTTCACGTTCAAGCAGAGTTCGATCCAAAAAAAAAAAAAAAAAGAATACGTGGATCAGAAGATATAGCCTAGATCAATGATGATGTCATCTTATCAATTAATGAACGAAATTATTTGTAAATAATGGAGAGAATTTAAAAATGGGAAATTATTTAAAGGTTGTCTGAATTAATCAGTCGGATACATTTAGGGTACTCAGACAGAAACCTTGCGAATCGCACTTAGGCCGCCGATTTTGGACACGTGATTTCACGATTGCTAAAGTGCCATTCGCAAAGCTCTGCCCGAGTACCCATCTTATACGCATTAATTACTTATCATGTGCATGTGGATTTTGTACTCGTTGACAAAATATCAATCCGCTCTGATCATAGATGGCGCTAAGATTTTAAAATGGCCGACCCATTACAAACTATTAAATAAACTAATAAAATGTTACACGTGCGTTTAATTAATAAAATCGCACGTGTAACATTTTATTAGTATGGCACCCGAGGTAAATGTTTCTCAAATTTTGTAAGCAGAAAGATTTACGACTTAGTACACATGTACCATAATTATCAGCAAATCTATAAATCATCTCGAAATGATAACTCGTTCCATATAAAATGCTGAAAAAGGCAAGATTAACATTTTGGCAAACAATTGTAATCTTTGCTTCACGAACCTCACCCTATATCTTTGCTATCTTTGGCAAGTACATGTTTAAATGCTTAAACTTGGTCGCCCGATTCCATATTTAGGGCCTTTCAAAAAAGTTGCGCTCGAGTAATCACTAACCAAATGTGCAAAATTAACAAATAAACAAGACGAGACTTTAAATTTGAGGCTTCTAAATGAAATCGACTTGATTGGACAAATATTTTGCGTATATGCAGGGGAATTCTGCTTCATTTTTGGTTTCGGCTTTTGACAGTTCTTCTTGGAGAAACAGCAGGGTTCCCCCACACCTGGAAAAGTCAGGGAAATTCAACGCAGTCATGGCAATCCAAATTTAATACTTCTACAAGGTTATCTCAGGGCCCATTTTCCGAGTAGAAATTTGCAAAATTTTTCCACATTTTCTGAGTACAAATTTGCAAAATTTTCCACGGTTTCAGAGTACAAATTTGCAAAATTTTCCACGGTTTCAGAGTACAAATTTGCAAAATTTTCCACCATTTTCCGAAGACAAAATTGCAAAATTTCCCACTTTCCGAGCACAAATTTTCAACATTTTACATTTTTAAAAACAATTCTATATTAATTTCCAAAATTGTCCTTAGTAAATTTAAAAAAATATTTTCCAGTGTCAATGTTTTCCATATGTCAATTTTTCACGTTGGCATTGGTCAGGGAAATTTTTTTAAAACCTAGAAAAGTCAGGGAAGTACGTTGAAAAGGAAATTTCTGGGGGAACCCTGAATAGCCGCAAGGGATTAAAGAGGGATATCTCTGGAGCCGAAAGAGGAGAAACCTTTCACAAGAGGACTTTTAATTACCTCCTCCCATCATTAAATTGGATCTTCGAGTGATTTGATTACCTTAGAATCGAGACTTGCCTTTTCACAACAATAAATATCACACCTGGTTGCAGAGAGTTAAATCGTCTCACTATATTTATCGAATGCTAAATGAATGGCTCGAAATTGCCATTGGAGTTGAGCAGCGACGTGATGCAGCTGGTCATTAATTCTCCAGACTCCAGGAAACCAGAAATGAATGGAGGGCAAAGGCGCATCACTCCAATAAATACAGACGGACGATGACAGATTAATATCATTATAAAGTAGACTGTAGGAGTTTATAGGAGTATACTCGTTTTCGTGAGTCATCTATTACGCGCGCCAGTGACATATCAAACTTAATTTGGTCACCTCCGGCAACTTAAATTCCTGCATACCTGTACATAATTAAAACTGACTGTAGAATTGAATTGAAAACAGCTGATTGAAAAGCACGTTGAACATAGCGCGTGACTAAAATGAAAAATCTTGGCAAAACTGGAAACACTTACTTCAGCTTCATCAGCCATATCGTCAAACTGTTCAATTTTTTTTCTCCGAATGCGTGGTTTCCGATCGGCCGTCAAGTAGAAATGGTTCATCGTCCCACTCCTACGAAGTACTTATCGGAGCGGATTTTTTTCGTCACACGATAGCTAATCTTGTGGATTCTTATCTATTTAATTGAAATATAACAACATTTGAGTTCAGCCGGAAATACCTGGAAAGATATTTTATTCCTGGCGAAATAATGTCTGGCGCGTTATATACATACGTCAAGTCGCTACTTGTCGCATCCGAATTTGATTAGAAATGAGCACGAGTGCATTTCCCCGTTGTTATGCGCAGAATGCGAGTTTCCATGCACCGTATGCCGACTCGATACATATGAGTTATAGCTGCCTTGTAGGGAACTGTGTTACGTGGAAATGATTGTGCTCCATTCAATCCGAACGGAGGTCAAGAAAGAAGAAGAAAAGACGAGGAAGAGTTCAAGAAAAGCCCCGAAGGTGTTCGGAGAGCGCGCCTTTTATGTAACCATCACCTTTAAATCGACATAGAACGCGAAAAACTGCAAGGCCAAATTGCGGAAATCAATAATGAACAGACGCCCCTTGTACCGGGGTATTACGCAATAGCCATTTATACGGTTGCGCAGAACTACGGTTCGTGAAGGGTACTCAGACAGATGTTTAACCAATGATAATGTTGGCAGTCGTGGAGTCACGTTTGCAAAATCGATCGACATGCCAATTGGTTTTAAAATGTTGCTCAAGTTTATTTCCGTACGTTTTTAAGCCAATTAATGCAATGCATTATTTTTGCACGCGTAACTTCAAGACTCCGAAAGTGTGATTCGATCGTAAAGCTTCTGTCTGAGAACCCCTAATAGAATTTCCAGACTTAAGCCTATATGTTAAGTCATAATCGTCAAACATAAAAACTAAATCATCGACGGCTGCGCTATTAAAGTTTAATTTAATCGTCAATTTTACGACGACTGCGCGCGCATAATCGATTTGATTAATTTCTAATCGAAGTACATGAAGAAATTAGAAAATAATTGAAGCTTAAATTCAGCGCAGATACAATATCAATCGGGATGAAACGGATCTCTTATGCAGAGTGACGTAAGAGCTTGTGTCACGTGATCTTTTCATCGAACCATGCAACAGCTAAAAGAACGTGCATCCGGGTAATTTTCGCCAATGAAATGAATGAAATGTCACGTGATAATGGCATGATGACAAAATCTGCACAAGGCCATTAGGCTGTATTCACAATGAACCAATTGATGACATAAACGGTCGTTGACGCCATCTTGAAAACGTCACAACATTTGTGATGGTGTATGATTAAAAACTTGGACATTTTCACTTTCTCTTCATGTCTCATTTACTATTGTGTCTGTAATACTATCCAATATTTTTCTTTTTAAAACCCGATGATTCTTTTGTAATAACCCTTTACATTACGAATTGGAAATTTGGAATTTTTATAAATTCCCTACACTTTATGTAGACATATGAAGTAAATTGACCTGAACTCCTAGCGGCTCATGCACTCAAACTCGGAAAAATGGTGGTTTTAGAGAAAGCGTATCCATGTATGAAAACGTGAGCCAATTAATTGTCTCATGTTTACTACCAACTTGATATTTTCTTATCTTCAAAAATAAACTAGAACATTTCTAATTCAAGAAATAATGAGGTTTCTGACGTTTTTCTCCTGAAAATCCGAAGGCAATCAAATGATGAAGGCTGTTTTTCCTGTCCACATACTGTAGCTATAATCACATCCTGATTTTCGGAACTATGGTGACGGCCACGGAATAGGAAATATGCTGAAGTGTTACAGTATACTGTATATCACACGCATATCTTTGGCAATCACAATGGTAAAAGCAGGAAGTTAAAAGCAGTGTTGCCCGCTGGAACAATAGCATCTCCATACTTTTGAATAAAGGCGAATTTGGTGTGCCAGACTGTGAACTACAATGGAATGATCATCATGTCTGGTCGACGGCCTACAAATTTAAAAATAAATCCTTCCGCTTATCGTATATACTGTACAGCACATTGACTACGCTACCACCTTGATTGTGTATACCAACTTATACAGGTACAATTGCATTGTCAGAGTTACCCAAAAACCCGACGAGAATTCCTATAAGGGGCCATTCAAAAAGGACGTACTCATGTAGGGGGTAGGATTAGGTTAAGTCACGTCCGCTTAAAAAAAATGCCAAATAAAATCAGTTTCCTTAGTAAAAGGGTGTTATAAATTGTAAAAGTCAGTAAACAGGATATCCCCAGCTCTGGAAAACCTGGAAAAGTTAGAGAACTTCAAATTTTCCCAGTACAAATTTGAAACATTTTCAATGTTCAACCTTTTCCGAAGGCATCTTTACAAATTTTTCCACGTTTTCCCCGAGGAAAAATTTGCAACATTTTCAACTGTTTTCGAGTACAGATTTGTAAAGTTTTCAACAATTTCCGAGGAAAAATTTGCAAAATTCTCAACCTTTTCAGATTACAAATTTGCAAAACTTTCAAAATTTTCCGAATACAATTTTTTCTAAATTTCGGACGTCCGAATGATGGGGGGTGGTGGGGGGCCCTGATTGACTGGACACAATGCGGACAGGGGGTAGGGGGGAGTCCAATTTTGGGCAAATTTTACGGACGTCCGTTTTTGAATGACCCCTAAGCACGTTAAGCATTTCTTCAAAACAAACCAGATGTTGATTTAGGTTAGTCGATACGCGCTACCTCGCGTTTCTATAGTGCCACTACAAACATTCTATGTTTAACTTTCTCTCAATAGGGTTATTAATATTTTTTCACGGACTGATAAATACAAAGATTCGTTAAAATTGAACGAATCGATCTAAAAACAAAAAGAAACAACTAAAATAACCATGAACCAATATTCAAAAAGAATTCTAAAACGCATTGAGTAACTCAGTACATAACCCAATTTACATGTATATACATTATCCACATGGCAAGCAATCTCAGGCCTCACTACTAGCTTGTACCAGTCTGCCACGTCATTTTAAAGTGGAATTACTCTAATTTGCATTTGCAAGCGAAAAATTTGAAAGAGGTGTGTGTTCAGCGAACAGTAGGCTAAATGGTGAATGCGAACCTACATGTATTAAGCAATGTGCACACAAAGGAAACAAAACTTTGTTTACGAAACTGGTAATTCAGTTGACGTAACTGGAAACTCAATTATTACAAAAGCCGGACGGTAGGTTTGGAAAATTGCATTCCAGTCTCGGAAAGCAAGGTTCAGTTAGTTTACTCGGTGCATGTGTACCCGCTTTAGAGGGTGTTATTAACTGTTGGTCTCTACAACTTCTGTCTTGATTCTTGTGGAAACGAATTAGTCAAACACGTGCAATATGTTATCGGACTGATGTAAATCGGAGATTACAGTCCCTATAGGAAATAGACCTTGTGGTGATTAAAATGTTGCCAGACAGTACATTTTCTTTGCTTCATACTTTTATATGCCGGAGTCAGGTGCAGTCGATGATTGTAATTTCTATTTTAGTCTCATTAATAATCATCATAAGTAGGGCAAGGGCTCGCACTAATCTGGAATAAACGATTGTTACAAAAAATTCGATTTGATTTCTACGCTTTTCATCTTTAATATGGTATCTTATCAAACTCAAATATTCATCTTATCATTTGACACATTTTCAGTTCAAGCTTCATTTTATTAATTTTATTAAATGTATTAATGGCCAGTAGAATTCCATAAACGGGATGTAATTCATTTGGATTTCAAGAGGTCACAAACGGTTATTGCTTATTAAAAGTTATCCTAAACATTAAAATTGGATATTAAAGAACGTACAATAGATGAATTAGATTCAAATTATTAAATACTGAAGTGATTGTTTAAATTCTTGTAAGATGCTAAAAGTATTTGATTTTCATGCAAATAAAACAAATCGTAAATGACAATACTGTATACTTTCCCTGCTAGAACGTGTTCAAGCATCAGGCTAATTTGGCTAAGCACTAAAGCACTGCTCTTATAGGCATTGAATTGTACAAGTATAACGACGATCGCACAAAAGTGAATATTTATATCAATCCAAAGTAATTCAGTGTGAGATTTCACCCTTAACCAAATATTTCGCACCAATTGTAATATAACATTATATGTAATATGTCGTTAAACTGGAATACCCGGCATGTGCAAATTGATATATGCCTACTAGTCTAGAGCATGCGTATACTGTGTCTAGAGTATAATGCTTTCTTACATGTACCAGGGTTCTATTATTTTTGTTCCTTGGAATGTGATGGAATATGGACCGCAAACGGTTCAAAAGGTATCCTTGTTCGCCTTTTTGAGTTTTGCAAGGATGGAAATAAAAGGCTCCAAGTTACGTTTTGTTGTGACTTATATACTGTAAACTTTGAAACAAATAAATTAAAATGGTCTATAGATAAAGAAAGGAAAAAGTTGAAATTTGATATTTCACATAAAATAATGCGCTAATTTCAATTACATTTTGATTTCTAAATGCATACCATGCCACAGGTATTTTTTTCTCGTAAATTTAAAATTATTACATGAGAAATTTAAAAACGAGAAGTTCTCATTATTACATGTACAGTGTAGTTATTTGCCTTTTATTATCTAGGAAAACCAGTTTTTCGAAAACACCGATTTTAGGCAACTATCTTCGAAAATTCTCACAGAGAATGGACATTAACAGAGCTAGTACCAATTGCTTTGCGAACAACATTGTTTATAAACTAATTAATGTATTTCTTGTGCACACGTGACTTCACGACTGCCAAAAGTACCACTCGGAAAGTTTCTGTCCGAGTGCCCCAATATATTTTGTTAGTAAAATAAACCTGGTTAATTAATTTATTCTGATCCTTTGCTATACGATGATTCTCCTAAAGTTATTTCTGGTGGAGTTTGACAAAATCTACGGATAATTTTTATTTGATGAAACTACAGTTACAAGGGCTGTTTATCTGAACATGTTGCAACTGCACTACAATTAACAAATCGGAAAACACAGGCCTTGGGCAGATTGCTTACCAGATCTTACATCATTGGGTTTCTTAATAACAAGCTTTATCAAATCAATCGTTTGTGAAATGAAGGGCAATTAAAGATCTGCACACAGTTTAGACATTGAAGAGAGTGTGATAATATGATATAGTAGACCCTGTGTCATAATTTAAGGGCAATATATTTAACATTAATTAAGATCCAATATTAAATAAATACTTATTATTCATTCTGCCTTCGACTTTCGCATTCTTTTCATTTTTTTTACAAATTACTAGTGTGACACGTCTTGAGGATATTAAATCTGTAAGTTGCCTATTTTCTTTGAAAACGTGTCAAATGACATTTTTATCACTGCTGATATAGGGGTCAGAGATCACGCCCTCGGTTATAGACCTCAGAGAGTAAAAGTCTGATATACTAAATCTTGATGATAAATCAATTTAATAGAGAATATCTAGTTTTTCATTTTTGAAAAGTAAATATTGAAACTTAAAAACTGGTTTGTTTGCACAACCGTGATCTAATGAAAGATGGGGTAATCTTGATAAATACAGTATGTGAAATTTTTAGCGAACATTTTTATTTCCCTTATAATAAAATCTCCAGTAATTTCCAGTAAAGCGTATATACAGTACATGTACATCAAAAAATGTATGAAAATGATGCCACAAACCATTTTCATTTCCAGTAAATTCGGTATAAAAGTTAATGGGTTGGCTCATCAAAACTTAAGCACTATAAGATTTAAAACAATAATTTTAACTTTACAGTGGTCAAATTTCAATGATTGTTCATCACTTCTAACAAATAAATAATTTGGCATCTTATTTAACAAAGTTAAAATACGAGCTCGTACGAATTAACTCTTTTAATTATTAAAAATAACAATGAAATAATTGCAAGTTTTCGTCTTGCGTGATTCATCATGTATGGCTTCTAAGCGTATTAAGAAAACTGATTTACGCAGCAGTAGAAATACTTAAGGGATCATTAATTTGCCAGTTAGTACCCAAAACGGTTAAGAACCCCTAGAATAAGATAAATGAATTGTAAAAATCCCAACAATTAACAGCTTTCTGTTACCCTTTCAATTGAGTTCATAGATGAACACTCTCCCTCTCCATACCTGTAGACATTCTGTTGTTGGCGTTGATTGGCAACGATGTTGGACCATTGCACGGGTCATCATTACATGACGTTGATCGGCTCAAACCAGAGCCATTTTTTTCTGGAGCGACAATGAGTGGCAGGGATGTTGGACCATCTGTTTGTATTTCTAGAGACGAAGGTTGACTGAGCCCAGAGCCATTCAAATTAATCTGAGCTTGCAGGTGGTGTTTGATTTCGGAAAGTCCCGCATGCACTTTAAAGTGGAGACGCGACTCCAGGCAATAACCTTTGTAATTACTCCTAGATAATTCAGGAATAAGACCAATGAATTTACGCTAGAGGCCGGGACATAAGTGATGCCTTGTGTCGTGTATTATCAACCAAGTCACTCACCTTGCAGCTTCGAGGAATTCCTTTGCCTGTTGGAATTTCTTTAATTCAATATACATGGATCCCATTTCAAGGTACGACCAAGGCATAAGATGAGTATCCTCTCGAATTTTCTTTTCGCTAAATTTGTCACAGGGGATAGAAAAACAAAATTAAAACAAAGCTAATGCATGTGGCTTTATTTCCAATATTTGCAAAGTGAAAATTCACTTGAAATCTCACTGGATTCCGAAATTAAAATTCAATTTTTAAATGCTTACCAATCTGGCCAACTGGTGATTTTTTCGAAGATTGTTTTTGGTTAAAACTTTATTTACGATGTTTTAAAATTGTTTGTGTTGTTATACATCTCGATACGAAATAACTTAAAATGGACCTTATCAAGAGTTACAAATGGGCCTGCATCACGTGATTTATTTCATCGAATCATCAACTAAAAGAACGTGCCTCCGGGTAATTTTCGCCAATGGAATGAACGAGATATGCATAAGATCCTTTTCCCAAGCATTAATTTATATGCCTAAAAGTGCCTACAACTATTTTCATAAAACTCAGGAGATTGTAATAATTGCGGACACTTGATTTGATTTAAGCAGTTTCCAATATGCGTGCGTTTGGTTAAATATTTATACTTATTGTTATTATTCTGTGTCAATGGATTATATTATCATTCGATGAATTAGAAAACTGTAGAAAATAAGCGCAATGACATACTTTTGAATGACTTCCTTAAAGCATTCCTCAGCCAGCAAAGGACTCCTCATGTACCGTAAACAAACGCCACGTAAGAATACACCTAAACAGTAGCTGTCCATATAGTAATACGATCCTGAAAAATGAAATTACACGGTAAAGAAAAGGCACAGGAAAATGAGAATCGAAATGTACTTTTGAAGTATATGCATGTATAACTCTCGAAAATAAAGATAAACTATTCATAAACAGTATATGAAATAAATGTGGAAACATTATTTGGAGATTATAATTGCATCATCTTCCCATTAACACAATCTATTGCAATTATGAGGGTATTACCTGATCTGGTCTTAGGTAAATCTTCCAGAGCACGTTCGACATGGCCTAATATTCTGGTGGTGCACTCCAGGTTCTTGCCAACAACGAGAAAGTAGTTCCAAGTATACAGGCACTCCTACAAAATTTATGAAATATTGTAGTTTGAAATAAAGATAAGACGTATTGATTAAGTAATTACCGATAAAAGGGCATTTTTGATTGTTTGATCGTTCGAAATTCGATTTTTGAAATTTGATTCACGCTCGATATTTGTCTGACATTTTGAAATCCTTTTCTGGACTTAATATCAGTACATGAATTCATATTTATTTTCAAAATTTACAAGCACGATACACGCGTGTTACAATAAAGTACAGCACGTCAGAGATTTAGACAGACTGAAAAATAAAAATGAATATTATCGCTTCCTTTTGTTTTACTCTTAATTATATAAAGCAACAACAACATTATTTTTCAGCTGAGACATTATGTTCAGGCAGGTAATGAATTTATATAATTTTCGACAAAAATGGAGGTGGCAGACAGTGTTTAAGCAATTAACTATACCACAGCTGGAAGGAAAAGCCAGTTATCCTGCTCTATGAAACGAAGCGCCCTTTTGCAGAAAAACTTCTCCATAGGCAGCGATTTTCCAGCAAAGCGCATTCTCAGAGTTGGAGTAGTTCTGCGTGAAATAGAATTATAATGTGAAATTTTGTCTTACGCTTTACATATACATGTAAATAATGTCAATTATAGTCTTGATTTACCTCATGAATTCAACAACCTGTTCATGTTCTTCATCGGTTAGATCATTACATAAAAGCATCACACTTGCATGCATATACAAAGGGATGGATTTTGACCAATGGCTTTGACTTTGCAATAACCGTACATAATATGCCGTCTGGCGATAATTTCCTAAGAAACTAAAAAAACAAAAGTTATCGATTTAACCTATAATCAATGCTAAATCATTGCTAAATCAAATCAATATCAATGCTAATCAATCATTTAAACAGGTAGAAAAAAAAGGAAATTGTGAGATTGATCTGAATATCTTTAGGAGTACATCGTCGGTCCTATATACATGTATCTCATATCACAAGTATCTAGGATTTCTCCAATGTATAAAAGAAAGTTTTATTTACTTACGCATGACACCATGTAAGTTCCCAATAGCATAAAAATTTCAACTGTGGCCATTCAGTGTGGTCATCAATTGTTTTGTTCAAATTCTCAACTGTAAGGGAAATATTTCCCTGAATTTCTTCAGTTCTTGCCTTTAAATACTGCACGACGGTTCCCTAGTTTAAAGAAATCCCATGTGATCATTTATAGCATGGGGATAAGTATACATGAATTAAAGCATTTATTGTGCGAAATAATGAACCTTGTGCAGATTTTGTCAGTATGCCGGACTTTTAATTCACTATTTTACGAAAATTACCCGACAGTACTTTTTTAGTCGATGATTCGAAACAAATCACGTGATATCGACTCCGACATAACCACTGCATAAGATCCATTAACATTATGGCTTACTTTCGGATACTTCTCCAATAAAGGTGCTAATATCGATTTGCAATATGCCAAATTAATTTTTCCATTGCCTGCAAAATAGCATACGTGTATATCAAAAGACAATATAATTTAAGGAAAAACATCATGCAATGTGTAAATGTAGAAAATAAGACGCCAATTTCACTAGTCTTACCTAATATAAATGTAAAGACAACGTTGAACATTAACAAGCAAAGTGAGCATAAGGGCCCCCGTATGCTATTTTGTAGTTGTCGTCCTTGTTCAAGCTTGTTCATTCCAATTTCCTGAATAAAAGCGCGAATTAGCATAATACTGAAATAATTTTGAGATAACAAGTATTTCTATGCAGACATGTAAAAGACCAATTAACATTTTATTGCGTGCTGATTAATCTGGAATTGCGTATAGCATGCAAATTCAATTATTAAGCAATTAACAAATTGTCCCGCGTTTTTGACCTTGATTTTTAAACAGCCCCTGCTGCACCAAAGCGAAGCCCTTAGTTGTTATTTAAAACAAAAACTGACATGCATTTTTCTCACAAAGACAACAGTTACATGTATTTACCATATCCCTACCATATTTGAGGAATCCTCGAATTACAAAATTATTATCCATTGTGCAAAAAAGAATACGAGAAAGATAAAAATAGTATTAGTTAGCCTATAGCAGTTGGAAGTTATATAAGAAAAGATAAAAGCAGATTAAAAACCCATTTCAGCATAAAAGGGAAAATAAAAGACAAATTTAAGACACTTATTATCCGTCATACCATGCTTCCGGAAAAGCCAATGAATTCGAGTAATCGAAGAATCCTTCCAGGAAGCACAGATAGTATCTGAAATAAATATGCCATTTCACATCGATAATTTCCTTTAAGTAAATTACATGGTACACTGTATATTTTGAAAAGCCATATTGTTACAACTTGAATTTTAAATAATAATGAAAAATAAGGAAACCTCGCAGAAAAAAATAGTGAAGTTATCACACAATACATGTACAGTGCATGTTACTTATAAATAATATACATAGTTGACATGTACAAAAAATTAATTAATGAAAAGGTCCGAATAAACATTTACCAAATTGAATGTTCCTATTCCTAAGAATACCCCAGCTTCAAAATTCATTTTTAGCTCTTCATTGTCCCATTTACGATGCATTAGAATATCATAGCATTCTCTGCCAAACAACAAAATTAGACATTTAAAAAGCGTATACTTATCAAACTGATGATGATACAAATGAAAAATATATGCTTAATGATTAAAGAGGGAGCCCGATAGTGGTTTATTCTCTGTAAAACAATTTCTAAGATAGTTTTAGGCATTTTAGTAAGCAATTTCGGTAATAAGGTTTATTTCTTTGCATGTTTTTTTATTAAATGTGTAAAATTAAATGCGTTAATTTTAAATGAATATAAAACATTTTCCCTTGTTGCATATGTATTGATTACTAGATGGCGCTTTTTGGAATAAAAAGGAAGTACTACTGTATATTTAATTAAATACTACACAATTTACATTGACATTAACGTGTTCATTTTATATTCGAAACTTCCAATTCCTAGCTATTTTCCACCGTTATCTGTATACAATTTTTTATGGTACATGTAAATAAATCATTATAGGATACTATAAACATTTAATTTAAAATATATGTATTGTACTGGACAACCTCCACAATCATATTCGTTTACTTTTCAGTACTGGATTTTTTTAAACCAATAGCCTAATCAAAATATTTTCAATTGGCGAAATACAGTAGTACATGTACATCTTACTTGTAAGACATAAAACAGGACCGAATCCGAAACCCGCCTTTAATGAAACTAATCAGATTTTCATCCTGCACAAACGAGGACATGGCCCTTAAAAGTAAAAGCTCTGCATATATCAACTCGGCATGAACTTCCTCTGCAAAAATAAACTGGATTACAGGATATGTTTGCAATTTTCACCAGAAATTTCATTATCGATAAAATATTTTCCATCTGCACACCTTCCGTATAGGAATTATAATTGGGTCTTTTCACCAATTTGGTAACGGAGTTATTAGAAATTGTGCTTTTCCTGCGCTTTTTATTGCAAAGCTCACTAGCTTCTTGCACAAGTCGAGCAGCCAATTCCACATCATGCTGAAAATATTATAACATTCGTTTCAGTGTCGAAATTCATGCGCAATGAAGCTCATTTCTTGTGTGATTCTTACTGGATCAAAAGTCAAAAGGGCTTGACAAAAATGCAAAGCAGAGTGACCTAACGCATGGTAAATGCTGTTATGCCTCCTAAAAAATAAAATTCAAATTGGCTTATTCATTAATTCTTAATGGATCCTCAGACGTACAATTGACCATGAAAGTGTCATGGCGGCCGCTTCGTCTATGTTGGTAAACGGCTGGAAGGCCCAATAAAGAAAACTATTTTCTAGGTCACGCGAATAAATTTCTAGTTTAAATATTCTTAAATGCGCCGGAAATTAAATATTCCCAATTTCCCATCCCTGGTTCATCCGCAAAACTGTTAAATGTTCGAAATTTTGAAAAGCGTTCGACATCTTGAAAAAAATGTTCGTAACAGGGGGGATACCTTCGCCAGCCACCATGACGTTCTCGTGGTCCATTATACATTCTTACCATGGTTTTAAATGATCGATGGCTTCTTGAAAACGATTGTTTAGAAATAAATTAAAACTGTAATGGGCGGCACGAACAGACGACAAAAAATCCATCGGCGGCGGTCTAAATAACCAATTACGTTTCATGTATGATGTAATTAACACGGATATCAAAATAATATACAATATGCACGTGTTTGTAATTCAGAAAAGCAAAAGGTGAAAAAACATCAATAGACGTCAATGTTACGTCACAAAAAATTAACACTAAAATTGTTTAATTTTATTTTCAATTTGGGATAATGTAAATTATATTGCATATTTCTCATGAATAGCGGATGTAGGTGCCGCCCCCTATCCAACACGTTAGAAGTAAATGAAGTTAGGGCTACCCTCGCACCTGC